>JAHDVE020008431.1:0-120644 GCA_022606495.2 Halesus radiatus | reverse complement strand
CCATCACAGTAAGCGGAAGATGTTGCTTGTGGCATGATGGAGGACTTAGCCAAGGATAGAAACCTACTGAGGGAGCTAGTAGGGCTACTAATAAGACCCTGCCACCTCAGGAAAGTCATACCACTGTTGGGAGTGGAAAGCATCAGTGAAGAAAATCAAGAAACGTCAATTCACCTACGGTGCCAATGTCCCACCTCTACGCGAAGAAAGCTCAGACACGTGAGAAGACGCGTCGTGAAACCAGGGACCTGATTCCGGTTCTTTTAAGGATAAGGCATTGTCCTAATCCTTAGGCTTAAAGATTTTTTTCTTGATTGCGGTTCCGGTACTCTCGGATGTCAGCTGTCATTCAGCGAATGATATTCTTTAAAAATATCAATATTTGTGTAGTTTTAAAAAAAGAAAAACTCAATATAATCGTAATTATTTACTTTAAACATTGAGCAATGGTGTGAATTACATAAACGCTGAAAAGCGGTGCCTACCTTAAAAAAAAAACAAACCATTTACTAATTTCTGATCAAAAAACATTTTTTCATGAATTTGGCAAGGAACTTGTACACTCATTTAGTCAGTTGGCCACAAGTCAGTGGAAAATGATAATGGCCGTTTTCAAACATTCAATGCATAATTCATACCAGAGGTTGAAAAACTACACACAGCCTATCTTTCGTCATAGGTAAAGAACACCAATGTTAGCGAGTCATTTTCCGGATAATAGTGCTATTAAATCAACCGAATTAACGACATTGTGATGTTTGTAAAGTATCTATGTCAAAAGGCAGAAATGTCAGATAAAAGTGATTTAAATTCTAAAAATTATAATAAACTGTAAGTATTGAATGTGTGTGAAATTCCAAAATTCAAAAATACAAATTCTATTAAAAATGTATTGTCATTGAGGTGTAATCGGGATCACCGTTAAGCAAAATGTATTTAACCCTAAGATAAGGACAATGCCTTATCCTTAAAAATAACCAGAATCAGGCCCGGGGAGACATAGTAGGATATCCAATGACAAATCTGGTGAACGTTATTAAAGAGAGTGGGTTACTTTCCGGGGAATAAGGTAAACATGGGAGATAGCACAATGGGAGCTATGCAGACCATCTCCTAATCAATAAAAGAAATTAAGATACAATGTCCTGGCTACCATAGATATACACTGAGGTGTTTCGTAAATATTCAATTGTATTTATTTCTAATTTTGAAACTGTCAATTCATAGTGGAATTCCATATTAAAATGAATTTTTATTTATTATTTATTAAAAAACCGTTGTAACTTTTTTTCATTTATTTATTGAACTCACTCCTAAAGTCGATGTTATATATACCATAGATATAGTTTTAATTGTGCTAGTCTGACAATGCCCGTGATAAGGTGAAAACGGTCCGGTCAAAAATAAATAAGTGGATAAAAGTTACAAAGGTTTTTTAATGAATAAAAAAATTCAATTCAATTATATATTATACATATAAGTATTTAATTTTTGTTACCTGGGACACTCCGAGATAATCGCTGACGTTCTCCGAAAGATAGATAAGATCGCCGTCGGGGGACATGACCAGCACGAAGCCGTCCAACGCCTTCAGGTAGGACAGGTCCTTGCTCAGCGGCTGGTCGTCGGGGTCAGGGGGCACTTTCACCCCCGGGGGGAACACGGAAACTACAATGGAAATGCAAAGGATGACATAAAAAGAAGGTTAGCTTGAGTTTATAATCAATTTTTAATTATTAATTATTTTTATTGAGATTTAAAAACCTCATTTTAATATTTAATCATTGTAGAAAATAATATTAACATAACCTAAATGAAACATAAGAACGGAAAAAAAAATCCATTTACCCGGATAGGCAGAGGTCCCGGGTTCGAGTCCCAGATGCGACTGAAATCTTTTTTTCTGTCGTTTTTTCCGTTGTCATGTTTCATTTAGGTTGTGTTAATATTATGTTCTACAATGATTGAGATTATAAATTGAGTGAAACTGTTATTAAAAGAATAAAGATCGTAATTAATTAAACATGATAGGATCACTTAAGAGATATGTACGCTGTGGGCGTGTCAGTGTTCCTAAAGTAAGATAAAATTATATTATGCATCTGGTGAAAATAATTTTCCTTTATTCAGTAAAATGGTTTTTTACTAATGTTCTACCCGGGTTGTAGAGGTCGGTCAAATGTCTAAATTCTTTCCAGAACAGATAATCAATTTCATTGGCCTGTCTGTGGCCCAGGAGTCGATAGGTCTAGTGTAAATTGGCAACGTCGGGTTTTCTTTCAAATCGACATAGATCTCATTTCTAACAATATTAGTTTTTCCATTTACATGATGAAATAGAAAAATAATTTCAAAATGTAGAAAATGTAATAACTAGGGACTTGAAAATTTCGCGTTATTTTTTGGAGAAATTCGGGTTATTTTTTATGAAATTAGCGGTCTTTTGTGTTATTTCCCTTTTTGGTATTTTTTTATCAAAGGTGGCGTATTTTAATTATAGTTAAGCGTTTTTTAATTATTATTATGTATATTTTTTTATCGAAAAACTAATGATATTAGGTACGATGCGTTTTCAACGTGAAATTAGCTGCGTTACATTTTATGGCTATTCAAGACTGTTAAAACCGAAGACTTACTTTCTTATTTTAAAATACCAGAAGAAGGGAAGATTTAATTTTAAAAAAAACCAGGAAAGAACTAGCTTTTTTTGTTGAAATTGAATGAAGGGGAAAATCAAAAAATACGAAAAGTGAGAAAGAAATAGACCGAAATATCGATTAAGTAAGATACAATAGGATATTTTTAAAAAATCGTTCAATTCAAGGGTATTTTTATTTTAAAAAATACATAATTCGTGTGAATGACGCACGAGAGTATGAAAAAAGTTCAAAAGGTTTATAATCAAAAAAATATATTATTTTAAAAAGGTTCGGTTTGTTTACAAAAACCGAAAATTTTGTTTCTTTGATTTTTGGTTTCTTGATTTCCGAGTATTTAGTTTGACCCTTTTATAAGTGTTTTATAATTTGCTTACCGCGGTCAAAATCACGCGAAAAAAACATGGACGGCAGTGAACTAGGCTGGTGCGAAAATGGGTGTCACGTGACCTTTGCTTCCAGCCGTCGAAATGATACGTTAAGGCAAGTCTATTCATTCTCAATGATATACTCGTACATATACTATTATATTGTCCCAACGATGTAGATGACCAACGTGTCCATGGCGCAGGAACAAAGCCAGGACTTGTATAATAGAGGGAATCTATCATTATTGTAATGCAGTTCACCAACCATACCACCATAAGGATATTATACAAGTAATAACGTGTTGGGAACTTACACATGGTCATGACGCTGCGCACCTTGAGGTACGATATCGTCAGCCTCATGACGGAGGCTTTGTCGAGCTGGTCCACCTCCTCGCCGGGGAGCGGCAGCGCCTTGGCCAGCTCCGTGAAGATCTCCGTCTCCTTGCTGCGCCGGCAGCGCGCCGCGTCGCGCGACTTCTCTTTGCGCTTCTCATTGTTCCTGGAATTAGACAAATCAAAACATTACTTGAGAGAACTGGCAGGAATCACTTTAATAGGATCGAATGAGAAGCTGAACGATCCATATACAGGGCTCAGCATCGAACTCCCGCTACTACATATATGAAAATGATAAACGAGATGAAGCGTTCCATGGTCCAAGAAGCTGCCGAAATGAAATTTTTGAGAGGAGCGTCGGGAGTCACAAAATAGGATCGTGTGAGAAACTCTATGATCTGAAATATGCTTAGCATCGAACATCTGCAACTCTTCATCGAACAGTCGCAGCTGGGGCGGCTTGGACATGTAGGTACTTAGAATGCCGGAAGACCAGAGGGAAGACGTCCAGTTGACCGCCACAGACAAATTTAGGACAGTACGAGAAGACTGCAATGGACGGAGGTCGCTGAAGTAGTACAGAACAGGGACACCTGGGTCCCAAGTCTGTATCTTTGCGTTAACTAACGCAAGTTAAATCGGCCAAGAACAACACATTTTGACAGTTTGGTAGTCCGTATCGCGCTAAGAAGCTAAAGATTGAGTTTACGTTAAGAGACAAATCCGTAACGCAAACGCAAGAGACGGCGATGCGTTTATAAAAACGTCAACGCAGAAGATAGAAACTTAGGCCCCTGGAAGTGCCCCGTTGAAATGAAAGCGTCGAGAAACTTTTCAAAATGTCATCGAACGCATTAAAACATTTTATAAGGATGAATGACATTTTGCAAGGTAAACAAGGATCAAGTTTTTATAGATTTGCAAGTTACCGAGGCGCTGAATAAAAGTGAATTCGCTTTTGTTAGGGTATTAAAATAATGGTGAAAGCAATAACATAAAACAAGTGCAAAAGTAGAGTCAAATTAAAAATTGATTGCTTTTAATGTTGTTAAAGAATTCTATCAAGACAAACCAAAACCTCACAACCAGTCAATTGGTATTGCACGAGCATGCCCAGCAGGAGCTGGTACAAGGCCTTAAGCCCCTTCAACACCATGTTGGCCGAATTGGAGTAGTTGTACACGAAAAACCAATAGATTTAGAATAACCATTTGAAGAAGGTGACATTAAGATAATAATGCTTTACATATGCAACAGAAGTATGGCCACAAGGAGTAAGCAAGTTATGACAATCTAACAAAAGGCAAAGAAAGATCGACAAATAACAGAATGTAGTTTTCTAGTTAGGCCGAAAGTAACAAAATTATGTAAATCATTACACGCATGCATATTATAATAACTAGGTACATAGAGTCTACGCACGACCGTCGAGAACCGTTAATGAACCAGTCTATTAGCCGGTAAATGATATAGCCTTGGAAGAGTATTACTTCCGTTTTTTTGGTTTGTATTATTTGGTTCCTTGCCAGCGTTGGTAACTACGCTGAATTTACAAAATATCAAATAACTAAGCTTCAAAGGAAAATATAATCATATTGCTGATATTAAATCTCCGAGAAAGGGTATTATAGAAGCCTGAATATGAATACGCCACAAATGAAATTTCGTATTTCTCCGAAAGAAACCAATAACCTACTTCACAAAAACAAAATAGAGGCTTTTCAAATGTAATTTATCCCTTTCAAAATAATTGAAAAATAAGCCAGATTGTTACGAAATTGACGGATACAAGGAAAATCGATACAAGTCTGACTACTAAAAGATTGACTGAAAAATTGACTACTAAAAGTTTAAAAGCTTGGCTATTGTAGGTTTAGCGGAAGTGTCGATAAATCTTTAAACGGGTGATGACAGAAGAATTTTTGTTGTATAACCTGACTGTTACGTAAAAATACGTCTGTAAACGACTGTGTAATCAAATTAATTGGGTTGGTACCTATGTAACTATATTTCTGATTGACTTATGTGAATGTCAGACGAACAGAAGTCAAAATGTGAGGTCACAAACTTGTGTCATTTCAGTATCCAATTTTTATTTTTAATTATATTATTGGGAGTATGATTGTATTATTATAGTATAATTATATTATTACAATAACTTTGTACATTTTTATGTGACACCGAACGAGAGTTTCAACTGTGTGGAGCCACTGTTTGAAGGCTAGGCAAAGTGGGTGATGAGGAAGCAGAATGGGGAATATGAAGATTGTGAAATATCTGACTTATTCAGAATCTAGTCACTAAACCAGTGCAGTCCATAAAGGCTGAAAATATGTGCTTACCCTAACAATATTAATTGTTTTGTGTTTGATTCGTAGAACGCCATCTATTTTATTTTTTTTAAATTAAATGGAGTTCTACGTTCTAATTTAAGTTTGAAAATGGCTTTCAACTCGAAATAGTTGTCACAATAATAAAGAAACTAAAATACTTGCAGAACTTAATAACAACATTATTAAATTTGATTAACATTAAATTTTAAGAATAACCATAAGAAATTATAGAAAAAATTAAAAAGGGAATTTGGCAAGGAACTTGTACGCTCATTTATAGTTGGTCACACTAATCAGCGGAAGATGATAATAACATTCTAAATTATTGAGAAAAGTTAATAAACATCTACATAGACATAGTCAGCCTACAAGAAGAAGAAATGAAATAAGACTTTCCTTTCGAAAGAAAATAAAATCGATTACTATATAGACCGGTGAAGATCTTCCAAGAACTGGCCAATATAAAAGAAGAGGAAAGTGTGTTGAAATTTAAGATGGAAGTGACGAAATATGTGAACTGAGATTTTTATGTAATAATTTGTTAAGTTTAAATTGTAATTTTTAAATGTATATTGTGACTTAGATAAATTTTTGTTGTTGTTTAAAATATATTACGTCTATATTAGAATATATGTAACCAACGGACTATACCGGCGTACGGACAGACCAACACCAAGCGTCCCGTCACCAACAAAGACAAAGAAGATTGGAAGAAAGGATCAGTACCCCCGGCCCCAGTCCCCACCCGCCGCCCAACTTCACATAACTCCTTTCATTTGTATTAGCGTCTTGCAATATATCGTAAGGAATAAATACAGTTAGCTTCTTTTTTTTTTTCAATTAAACATGTATGAAAACTTAGACCAAGCCGTATTTAATTTTGATAATCTAACTGCATCTCTTTATATAGTCTATAAATAATGTGTAGTGATAGTGTCCAAAAAAAAAAGTTAATTAATATAGGAATAATGTAAGAATAGGAAGTAAGATTTGTACAGCGCAATTGAGGTGATTTTTCACAAAAACGGCGCTATAAAAATCATCCGATTATTATTATTATACCCTTGGCTATACCCATCTATCTATATTTTGGGTATAACCAATTACCACTCTCTAGAGACATAGAGGTATTGCTTGCTCTACTAAAACATTTATTCCTTTTACTTAGCGGTAAAATGTTTAACAGTGAGATTCTGGCTCAAATAGATTTCTTTGTACCAGAATCTCGCTCTTGAGGATGTCATCACAACCTCCTGTACACTGTACAGTATAGCTGGCTGCACAAACTTATTTGAAAACTCACCTATGGGGAGAGCTACCTTCTTTCTAAATACGTGGATCAAAAAATCGATCGGTTTTTTGTATTTTTTTTTATTCAGAGATGTGGGGAAACTAGTGAAATCCCACAAGTCCCATAGAGTGTGAATACATATTATGTAGAAGTAATACTGTAAATAAGAAAACGTCACCGATTTTACCCTTCTGTTTTATTATAAATACATCGGATTGAAGATTAGTGGGGCAATATCTTATTGGAATTTGTTTCAATACTCGAAACCTGAAGTCTGAAGGGGATTCCGTGACGAGGACATTTTTGGAGTTGATAGTCCTATCCCTCATTCCTGCCACCCTGGTTCTTATTATAACGTATTTACAGGGTTTTTGGCATTGCATATACACTGCATAAACGGCACACTTGCAATTAGAAATTAGATTCAAAATCTGTGATGTTATAAACATTTGTACCAATTTAATAAATAAATGAATATGTTCTAAAATAAAATAAAATAAAATAAATAAATAAAATGTCAATTAAAAGTATTAAAACTCAAATGGAAAACTACACACAGGCCCTCCTTAGCGGTAAAGCAATGCACGCCACTGCACTAAGCATAGTGTAGCGTAAAAATGATACGACGGCTAATGTTCTCTCATCTCAAGATTCGTGGGTGAGAATGATGGTGAAGCACAGGGAAGTGGGATGTATTGATTGATACAGTAAATAAACCCCTTGTAAAAGGAAAGAACATAAATTTAATGATTCTATAACCACGTCTATCATGGTTTAGCAAAGAAAAAGAGTAAAGAGAAGGATTGATCCCAACACGAAAAGGTTCAAACAATAATTGATGGCTCTCATGGTCCGACTCCTCTCCTCAGCATCATGGAAGGCCTCTCCAGGTCCAGATGCTCACCGATCGTAGTAATCTCCAAAAGAAGTCTAGGACGACTCTTCTGAAGCGCCATCCGCCATAGCCTCTTCCGTGGGGTCCAGACAATGGAATATGCAGATGCTACCTTATGTCCTTTTTGGTCCGCTCATCACTTCTTCCGAGATTTTCACCAAAGCGGCAGGCACGCGCGGTTTGGCTTCATCGCCTCACAATCCGGCCATCGATCAATCAATAAAACAAAAAACACACCCACTTCGGGCAAATTCAGTAGACGCCCTCCGACGTCAAACAAAATAGAAAATCAAATACATAATCTCTCCCAAAAAACACACCTCGATCACGACCGCGCTAGTCAGGTTATATCGCCCGCCATGTTGAGTTGCTCCCTTCCGTCCGCCGTCTCCCATAGACATCCTCTCACCAATCTCTTCCGTAGACAATTATCCCAATCATAGACTCGGGGTCAGTATTTACGTTACAATTCCCCGCTTCCCCGTAAAAAATTTTATGCCGCGAAGTGAAGTAAAATTTGACCTAACCTTCCTCTCTACTCTTTTCAATTACAGAAAAAACTGAAAACAAAGAAAACAAGTAACAACCAATATAAAACAAAAGTCAAAATTGACAAACAAAATGGTATATCTTAGTATGACAATACACAAAAAATCAAGTTGTGATACATTGGTGGTTAAGCATAACCGAAAAGCAAGGAAACACTTCATACTTATAATCCTCAAGCAACTTATAAAATAAATAAAAATAAACAAGTCACATGAACCAAACACTTCCTCACTTTATGAGAGTCAATTTCTCTAGGTTAACACTTGTGAGGTTTGGAGAACTCAAGCTCCCACTTCAAAATTTTCAAAAAATTATTTTTATTATTAATAATACCCTACTTAACTAATCCTCTCTTCCTCTTAACAAAAAAATTACAATTACCATGCAGTTTCAACAGGGTTTTTTTTTTTTTTTTTATATATGTATCTAAAGAATTAGACACAGTATACTAATATCCATTGGATAGTTTGCGTATTCACCTCCAAAAATTTTCCTCGTCGTATAGTTATAGAACTATTTGGTTGTCATTTAGCCATTGCTAAATAGTATAAAGATGAGGGTTTACATGTTACAATACCTATCTATTCGTGTGGTTTCAAACAAGTACATTTGTCAATATCTATATATATAAACTTGCAAAGTACAATTTCTCTCGAAATTTTACATCTTCCTATCTTTTCAAATTGGTGCTCGATTTTTTTTAATCAAAAATCGACACGGGATCAAATTGGTGCTCGATTTTTTTTAATCAAAAATCGACACGGATACAAATTGGTGCTCGATTTTTTTTTCAAAAATCGACACTGGTTACACAAAAATACTTGATAAATTTACGCTGGTGTTAGCAGTGTAAAAATAGTATATATTTACTAAACCTATTGGACAAATCAACTTAAAAAATACTTATCAACATATTATAAACAGTGGTATTACTAGATCTAAACTATCAACTAATCATCTTCTCCTGTTCAAGGAGGCAGAAGATGTTTACTCCAAATTGGTAAATATTTGTTTGTTGTGTGCATGCATTAGCAGTACTACACTTGATACTTAATACTAATATTATTACAAAAAAAATCATACTTTCTAAATGTCTATACTATATTCTTTAAGGAAAGAGATACCAACTTACTTTAGACATAATTATAAACTTAGAATATACATTAAACATTATAGTTACTAATTAACAATTAAAACTATTTTATTATCTGTGTGAAAGAAAGTAGCTCAAAATCTCCCAGACAGAATATATATTAACTATCCTTTTCGAGTGTGTCGTAGTAATCTCCAAAAATTCTAATTTAACTTTTACTCCGGTGCACTCTAAAAGCATAATTTTACCTACGGCTAAACAAATTAAATACAAAGAATACCTACTATAAATATATACATATTGTCAGGTAACACACCATCAGACCGGTAACCGATTTAACTTTCATTTAGAGTATTCGGAATTATTAGAGGTAATTAACCGATATACCGTAGCGACAACAATAATATCCAATATATATGTATATATCATGAAAATTCTTAAGTTTAATTTTCGAGGTACACTATTGGTATGTACCTATGTAAAAAAATAATCAAAATTATTATAAAAAACAACAAAAAAAAAATCAATCCCCGTTTTTTTTTTTGTTGTTTATTTTGTTAGGGCGCCACTGATCTAAAAGATCAGAGAAACAAATAATATGTTTCTATTCTAGTCTAATGAGGATAAGTGTCAAAAAAAATATCATCAAAAAATTAGAATTTGTGTTTATTCTGAGCACCTGTATTGAAGGTACCAAACTCCAGTACATGTGACCACAATAACACCTTTAAAGAAACAAGTGAAGCGACATGAAGGGTTGGTAGTCCCACATGCTACCACACTGGCTTCTTACAAGAAAATTAACCTAATACTTAATCTAAACGAACTATATCCTTACCATGAAAATTACCTACTACTTTGCCTTGCATATCCGCAAGGGTATAAACTAAGTTAGAGACTTTGGTTTTAACAACATTTTGTACAAACCTCGGAGCTAATTTATGCGAAAAGAAATTGGGTCCACTGGACTGGACAAAATTTTTCCGCCACACACTATCTCCCACCTCATAATTTACCGATTTGCGACGTAAATTATAATGCTTTGCATTCTTTCTATAAGCCTGTAACAGAGCCTCTGAAACTTTTTCATATATAGGAGCCAAGTCCTCTAATTTCTTAGCAAAGTTTTCTCTCGATTCTTCTAGACTTGAGTCCGATACGCCTGTCGAGACATACTTTTTGTGAAAATTACCATTAATGACCTGTTCACGACCGTGCATCAAGAAGAAAGGCGTATAACCTGTTGCAAAATTTACCGAATTATTTAGGGCTGACTGAATATGTGGCAGAAATCTGGACCAATTACGCGGGTCAGACTCGGACAAAATAGACAGTGCTGTACCTATTGTTTGGTTATAGCGTTCGACGACATTGTTTTGAGGTGTGTAAAATGCGTTGTAAAAAGGTGGAGGCACATTATAATCAGACAGTAACTGTTTAAATTCTTTAGATATAAATTGTTTACCGTTGTCGCATACAAATGTTTGTGGAACGCCATGAACAAGAAAAATGTGCTGTTCTACATTTTTTACAATACTTTTTGTGGTAGCATTTCTAAGCGGAAAAATCCAGGTATATTTAGAGAACACATCTACGATTGACAATATATACATAAACCCAGAGTAACTACGTGGCAGTGGACCGACTAAGTCTATTGAAAGCATTTGCATGGGTCTGGTTACAATCTTAGGATTTGAAGAGATGCCCGCTGGCGCAGATGTCTTGATTTTATGTGCTTTGCATGTCTTACATCGATTAACAAAATTCTTAACATCCTGGTACATTCCTGGCCAATAAAAATGTAAATGCACCTTTTTGTAAGTTCGAAATACTCCCGGATGGCAAGAAAGATCCGCTTCGTGTTCTTGTTTTAATATTTCGGTTCGCTTTTCAAAAGGAACAACCAGCTTCCACGCCGTATCTTCACAAAGAGCGAAACGAGTTTTGCTATGCCTAAAGAGATCATTACCCCTCATTTGAAAATTGACAAAACGTTGGGGTGAATTTTTACAGTTTGTAAATAATGTGTTGTACCATTTATCATTTGTTAAATGAATCGTGGTAGGTATATCCGTTGATGTCACTAATGCTACCTCCATGCGCGACAGTGCGTCCGGTACCGTATTTAGTTTACCCTTTCTATGAACAACGTCGAAAGAAAATTGAGAAAGACGAGTTGACCAACGAGCTAAACGACCTGTGGGGTTTGTTAGAGAAACTAACCACTGTAGGCTCGAGTGGTCCGTAATTACAGTAAAGTGTGTTCCTTCAACATACGGTCTGAAATGAGTGACAGAGTCTAGAACCGCAAGTAGCTCGCGCTCCGTAACACCATAATTACGTTCATGAACGTTTAAGCAACGCGAAAAAATAACTTACCGGGTGTTCTTCACCATTAAAATTTTGTGTTAATACACCGCCTATCCCGACTGCGCTAGCATCACAATGTATTACAAATGGTAATTTGAAGTCAGGACAGTTAATAACCGGCGCTGTTGTCAGTGCCTCTTTTAATTGGTTAAACGAATTTTCCGCTGCCTTGGACCATACAAAATTGCTTACTCCTTTCCTTGATCCTGTAAGTTTAGTCAGAGGAGCTGCTATCGTGGAAAAATCTTTAATGAAACGACGATAATAACCGCATAATCCTATGAAAGCCTTTATTTGTTTTGAGTTCTTCGGGATCGGGTAATTTTTAATGCATTCTACTTTAATGGGATCTGTTCTCAGTCCTTCCGAATCTACAATATATCCCAAATACTTTAACTCCTTTTTACAAAATTCGCTCTTTTTTAAGTTTATTGTTAGTCCGGCTTCTTTTAAACGATAGAAAACCTTCTGCAAAAGCTTTAAGTGCGATTCAAAATTTTCCGAAATTAATATTAAATCATCTACATATCCAAATACGTTATCATCAAATTCTGGGCCAAACAGTTTATCAATTAAACGTTGCAATTCACTAGGTGCATTTTTTAGGCCGAAGGGCATACGCGTAAACTCATAAAGACCATACCCCGGAACAACAAATGCCGTTACAGGAGCTGAAGATTCATCTAGAGCAATTTGCCAGAACGCTTTCGAGAGATCTATAGAAGAGATGAAACGCGCGCCCCGTAGCTTATCTACAATCCGAGATACATAAGGTAGTGGGTATGAATCTCGCCGAATGACGCCATTAATTTTACGACTGTCTAGGCAGAATCTCGCGGAACCGTCTTTCTTTGTTACCAACAGAACCGGGCTAGACCAAGCCGAACGTGATGGACGCACAACTCCCAAAGCTAACATATCTTTCAATTCAGCTTCTAATAGGCGTTGACGTGCTGGAGACAAAGGATAGTATCGTTGTTTTATCGGTTGACCCGTGGTCTCGATATGATGTTGTACTAGGTGCGTAAGTCCTAATCCGCATTTTTCAAAAGATATGTTTTCAAATTGTCTAATTATTTTTTGCAGCTTACGATTATCTCCGGAAGTAAGAAAATTGGCTGCAGTAACTTTTCGAATCTCACCCACCGTATTCTTCAAATTACTGCTGTCCACCCTTGGGAACAATTGCGGAGCTAATTGGAATTGTTTCCAAAAGTCGACCCCTAAAATAATCGTAGCTGATAGAGAAGGAATTATGAAGAAAATAATTTTTTCCGTTGTTTCCCTATAAGTTACTGGTACCTCTATTGTGCCAATAATATCCTGACGCTTACCATCAGCAGTTGTGACGAATGATTTACAACTAATTATTTTTAATCCTAAATTAACAAAATATTTGTAAGTGTTTCCACCAAAACAACTTACAGAAGCACCGCTGTCCAAAAGACATGAAAAAATTCTATTCGAAATAACAATATTAACATGAGGCCTTGTGTCATTTCTATTGTGTTCCAGAGGCATAGATGCGTCCATCGTTTGCGCTCCTGAACACCTTAGATTGCCAGAAACTTCAGCCGATTTCCCCCCATCTTCGTACGCAAGATGGTGAAAACCGTACTTTAGTTTTTTGAACTATTGTTACGAGAATTGTTGCCTAATTTTCTCTTCCTACAAAAATTCCACGTATGCCCCGGTATATTACAAAAATTGCATTTCAAATCGGCTCTATTCCCAGGAAAAGAAGAAGAAGGAGATTGATTATTAATTCTCTTATGAAAATAAGCGGTGTTAGTATTTCCCTTATGCGTGTTGTTTATTGCTGGCTTCGCAGTAAACATTTCTAGTTGTTCACAGACAGCAACTAATTTATCAAAGTCGGAAGTGTCACTTGAAGCAAGTACACTTGCATATTTGTTTAATAAACTATGCTTGGCTAGTTTTACTAATTGCATTTCGGATAAATTGTCAACAAGTTTAGAGTTAGCTATTTTTAAATTCGCGACAAAATCTGCTACCGACTCGTCCGATGATTGTCGCATATTGTACAAGTTACGCGACGCCTGCACTTGTGCATCTTCACGTTCGTAACGCGCTAGTAACAATTGCTGCAGATCTCTCCACGTCAGATTGTCTTTACATATAGAGCGAAACCATGTAGCTGCTTTTCCTTCCAGCAAATCACCAAATCCGAGGACAACATCCTCTATTTTTGTTCTCCTGCTTCTACACAATTCTTCTATCTTATACAAGAAATCTCTGACGTCAGAGGTTCCGTCATATTTCAAATCCCATTTGTAAACTCCTATCTCGCCACTTGTTGAATAATAATAATTATTTGTTATATTCGTAACCTGAGATTCCGTGGGTTTATTATTTGAACCTAAAACTTCTTTAAGAGACGCGTTAAATTTACGTGCTTGTGCCCGCATTTCCGCAAGAGTCGCCTCCGGAACGATTTCTTTTTCCTCTAAAATAGTGGACAATTCCTCTTTCGAATAACTGTTAATGTTGTTAATCTCCATTGTAAACAGAATTAAATTACTTATTTATAAATTATCCGAGACGCAAACAATCGTGTACACGCAACACCATCTATTGTCAAAATCATGAATCATTTTAATTTCATTTATTTAAATTTATTTGCATTAGTTTTAGTTACCGACGCCAGGAAATGCCTGTGTCGCAAAAATAATTACCGTTTCTTTCAAGAATAACAATGTCACAAATATGCCAAAAATTACGACAATTAATATTTACCAACCTTCTAATGGCGTGATCGCTGACCTCATGTATGCACACATATACATAAACAATATTATGACATAATTAATAATATTTCTGTATCAATCCATACATCACACCACACGAACTTCACCCATCAATTCTCGAGTCCGTGTCCATAATATCTTAAATATTATTCACAAAAAACGTTGAGGCGCCATAATGTAGCGTAAAAATGATACGACGGCTAATGTTCTCTCATCTCAAGATTCGTGGGTGAGAATGATGGTGAAGCACAGGGAAGTGGGATGTATTGATTGATACAGTAAATAAAACCCTTGTAAAAGGAAAGAACATAAATTTAATGATTCTATAAACACGTCTATCATGGTTTAGCAAAGAAAAGAGTAAAGAGAAGGATTGATCCCAACACGAAAAGGTTCAAACAATAATTGATGGCTCTCATGGTCCGACTCCTCTCCTCAGCATCATGGAAGGCCTCTCCAGGTCCAGATGCTCACCGATCGGAGTAATCTCCAAAAAGAAGTCTAGGACGACTCTTCTGAAGCGCCATCCGCCATAGCCTCTTCCGTGGGGTCCAGACAATGGAATATGCAGATGCTACCTTAGGTCCTTTTTGGTCCGCTCATCACTTCTTCCGAGATTTTCACCAAAGCAGCAGGCACGCGCGGTTTGGCTTCATCGCCTCACAATCCGGCCATCGATCAATCAAAAAAACAAAAAACACACCCACTTCGGGCAAATTCAGTAGACGCCCTCCGACGTCAAACAAAATAAAAAATCAAATACATAATCTCTCCCAAAAACACACGTCGATCACGACCGCTCCAGTCAGGTTATGTCGCCCGCCATGTTGAGTTGCTCCCTTCCGTCTGCCGTCTCCCATAGACATCCTCTCACCAATCTCTTCCGTAGACAATTATCCCAATCATAGACTCGGGGTCAGTATTTACGTTACAATAGCTAAACTATTTCAAGGAACGATTCGATTCCGAATGATGGTAACCAGGACGAAATTGATCATAGCCTAGTTGTATTATATGGAATCATTAACAACCCAATTGATAGCCCTGCCATCCTCGCTACTATTTTTCTACAACATTTACATAACCAACTATCAGTCTCATTCATTAAAAAATAGGATGCATGACCTGAACAAGTTTGGAGGTATTGTTAATATATTTGCTGACTCCATTTATACAGTAAAGCGTCATCTATACCACCACTTTGATGAATCCTACAATATGTAGTATTGTAGCGTGGATAATGTAGCGTTAATGATTTGTATTAATATATTGTTTTAGTTTTCTACTTCATGTTACTGTTAAACGTTTGAAAAAGATTGTTCATCACTTTATGGTTTAAAATCTCTATATACGAGTATGTACTTATAATTTTGATAGCTCTTTATATTATGTTCTAAAATCCATGTAAAAGCGCCGATGGGCATGTAATCAAATAAATAACACAACACTAATCATAATATTATATCTACTATTTATAATACTACCAATATCACCATTGCACTCACACAGCGATAGACGTTGAAAACTGTGTTCTTTTGATAAAAATAATTACTCGTACAATTCTCAGTAACAGGTGCGATAAAACACAATTATAAACACATTCAATTTTTGTGACTAGGTCAGCTGGTCCGATTTCATTCGATCGCCTTCCAGCTTAATAATACCAAAGGTGCTGACTGCTGACCGTAAAACCGTGATAAAACCCAGCGGAAAAAAAGCAATCATTTGCATGTGCTCGTTTTACGATCCGTTCGTCTGTAGTCCATTAAATTTAATATCGTATTTTGATACTAAGTAATAGACACGATAAAGACGTCACCAACGCGTACTTACTAAAGGAGATCAGATGAAATTCAAGCTGCAGACACAACATTATAATGGACATGTTACAATAACACAGTGAGTAACATTTAGACTATCGCTTCTAGGAATAAAATATAGGAATAATATCTGTGAACAAAGCGTGAGATTGATTAGAATTATCGGTGTTCGTGAATAACGGCACACAGACTAAAATTGATCAATTAATTCATTTTCCTTATTACAGCTGGAAAACAGTTTCTGTAAAGTGCATCAGAAATCTCAGATCTCTGATGAAACACACACTAATGAACAATAAAATGTAAGAAAGCTATGACTGCCCAACTTGGAACCAATCCCGTTTTACGACAGTCAAATTGACAAGTTTAGTTCATATTAAGTGCCATTATACAAAAATAGAAGGGAAAAAAGCTAGTATAGAAAAAAAACTATGTATAATCGTGTGAAGAATGCAATAATGCCAGCGTAATGATTAAGAAAGGGAAGCTTAGATGGTTTGGGCATGTAGAGCGAATGAACGATGAAAGGAGTGTAAGAGAATATATGACGTGAATGTGAATGGAAGAAGAATCCGAGAACGAACGAGGAAGATATGGAACGATCAAATGAATCATATACTTGAGTCCGACCATGTCAGAAGTCGGAATAACAGACGACGATCTGTGCATGTTAATGAAGCAAGAAGTGTATGCCAAGATGGAATTGTTTGGCGGTCCGTCCTCTTTGCCTACCCCTAAGGTGAAACGGCGTGATAGTTAGTTAATTTGTTAGTTTAGCATCAAAAATCAACAAAATCACAATGCCTAGAATGCGTCATCCATGAAAGAGGCGTGATTTAAAAAAAAAAAGTATAAGTAATTTTGCGATGCGGTGGTAATTGGACCCGCTATCGTTTTTGTGTTGATTTTTTTAGAAAATCATTGATAATAATTATATTTTTATTATGATCATTTAACGTGTAAAATAATTATTAAAACACAACTTTAAAAATGGTCAGATTCATTCCTCGAAATGCCAGAGACTTCAGGAATATTTCAACACTAAGATTATTATACTCTTCCTTAGTTCGTAGTCAAGTCGAATTTAATTTTTCGATATAGTCCAGTCACTATAAAATTCACTCAGACACCATTGTAAAAGTTCAACATACATTTCTAAGATATGTTCGAATTATCTATAAACTCGAATTACCTATTGAAACTATAAATTACAATTACTTAATGAAATAACTAAAATTAATAAAACTCTCAGATAGAAGACTTGTTTCTGACATAACTTTTATTTCCAAAATTGTTAATGGTTTTATAGACAGCCCTGATATAGTCAGCTTAATTAAATGTAATATTCCAACTAGAACTACTCGATCTAAAAT
This sequence comes from Halesus radiatus, assembly GCA_022606495.2. Lineage (NCBI taxonomy): Eukaryota > Metazoa > Arthropoda > Insecta > Trichoptera > Limnephilidae > Halesus > Halesus radiatus. The sequence goes on along the minus strand of JAHDVE020008431.1, from coordinate 102,788 downwards.
TGTATTCAATTGTAACAATAATTTCAGGACTGAGTCATTCCAAAATGCTCTTGTACCTAGACTTCACGCATTTTCAGACATAGTACAAATACAAACGGACGATTATTGCATACATCCTCAACAATTATTAAGATTCAGATATGTGAGTATAAGTGTCAGTAAATGTGAGGTATGTTTTGAATATTCGCCTATGTAGCTAATTATTTGGAAAGGAATTTACTTGTGAATGAAGCAAGAAGTGTATGCCAGGATAGAGTTGTTTGGCGGTCCGTCCTCTCTGCCTACCCCTGCGGGGAAACGGCATGGTTAGTTAGTTAGTTAGTTAGGAATTTACACTATGTTATTCCTGTATTTGTTCGTGAGACAAATGAAAAATTTAGTGGTTGTATTTCATGAAGGCTTTCTATTTTACCTATGAACCTACTGTGATAAGTTTTGCACCTGTGCGACTATTGTAATTAACTAAATATGTAAAAGCCCATATAGGGCGTATTAATAAATAAATATACAAAAAATTCTCCTCTCCACTTGGCAGATCGGTTTACATTTAAATGAAATAAAAAGCCGTTTGCCGGGTCTAGCGGCAACCATCCTTACCAACTGTTTAAGTGAATAGATATTATTTATTATTAAAACGATTACATACAACGATGCGTTTGATATTCAGAAAAATACCAGCGTCAAGAAAAGTAAAAGAATTCGACAAATGAATATATCATTACATATGCACGATCATATTTAGGTAGGTACTGTGTACATTGAGCATGTCTTGATTAATACCGCAATTACAATAATAATAATTGATCGAGACAAAGTTCATTGGAAAATTATTATCAACGAATAAAAAGTGGTATTGTCTCTTAGTGATCCCAAATGCGACAAGCAGAGACAATGGCCCCGACCGCGGAAAGCCGCCTCGGCGCCAACCGCTTCGAAGACCATCCGGCTATGTTTCTGTTCCCGCCTAATGTGAAAAGACAAATATAACTCGACAACTGAAAGTCTGACGTACGGGTATTCGCGTTTACTCGGTACTGACATGATCACCTTAAACCTCTCGTCCTATTCGGGCCAGAGACCCATATCATCGACAAGTCGTCTCCAGGCGCTCCCGCGATGGACTACTTCAGCGGCCTCTGCCCATTACAGGCCAAGCCGCCGCATCGCCTCAGCTGAAATGAGATCTCCGAGGCATATGCGTTATCAATCTTTATATGACCGTCTGTAAGGCTGATGTAAGTGTTGCGGTTAAGATTGAGAAAGGGCCACTTAGATGGTTTGGGAATGTAGAGCGGATGGACAAAGAACGGAATGAAAAGAGAATAATGGTAGAAGTCGGGACACCCAAGGAAAACAAGGCGCAGTCGAGTGAATTGAATGCTTGAGTCGGGCCATGCCGAGAATCAGAATAACAGAAGAATATGTTTGAGACGACATGAATGAAAGTGAATTTATTTTTGAAGAAATAAACACCTTTTAAAACAAATATACATACATAGGAAGTTAAACAAATGGCGAGCCAACAAAGTTTCTTGTGCTAACATTGGTTAAATACAGGTGTTTGATATATTAAGGCAACGAGAGAAAAAACAAAACAAGAAATAAGGGGGAAGGGGAAGACGACAATAGAATCGGGATAAGAGATGCTCTCGATACATTTTATACTCGTGCATCAATTTGTGGTCGTACGCATTACTTCGGCTCGATATTTTGAAAGTGAATTGTGTGTTTATTGCGCGCAAAATACGGGAAATTGGGGAATTTATCTTAAGATTTGATCCTGCGTGCGGGAAAATTAAAAAAAAAATCGGGTTGTCGGGTTGGTCTTGACGGTATGAGGATTTTTATAAAATGACACAGAATGTGTGTCCAGACAGAGTTATAGAATATACAGAAAAATCGCGATTAAATAGTTACTCCGAAAAAAAAAAATTATTATGATCGTACGGCTTTTACATGATCTTATTATTTTGCCAAAATACACAGTCGTTTGTTTTAGTGTTTTGGGTTTGAGCAAAGATTTTAGGCGTGGAGGAGATTTGGTAGTTCACAAAGTGTCTGTTATTTTTAGGTGTTGATCATGAGTTCTTCTATTCCCGTCGGGAGCAAAAAATGAACACCGCAGTCACATGTTTACAGCGTCTGCAACTGCCGCCGTGGATAATTCCTGCACGCATGTCATAATAAAGCAAAAACAATCGGTGTTTTAATTGTGCAGTGAAAAAGTGCATCGCGAGCTGCTGACGCTGCATCGCACCAGTGAAAGGCTTGCAATTCGCCAACTGCATACCTATTTCTTTTCTGCGTTAATGAATACATACTTTACTTTTATCTTTTACTTATTTTTCTTTCAAAATAAGAACTGCAGAATTACTATAGCTCCTTACAAGTGTGATCTACACCTATTTAAGACTTTTCGACTCCTAGGCCATGTTAAAAGAAAAATTAAAAATATGTGTGTTAAAAATAAAGCTGTTACATTCTCTCAAGTCTATAGAGCCAAACGTGAATCTCGTGATTCCTTAATACATTATTTGGATTCTTGCCATGGATTATAAATACTCCATAACTCTATAGGAAGGAATACGATTGTTTGTTGTTTCTGAGTGAACACGCTGAAAAACAATTGATACAAAGTTTCATTTCGACGATCGACAAGTCATAACATTGAAACGAGATTTCCTCTATTGATCCATAAAAACTGAACTACTGAATAATCAAATTCAAACGATTGGGTAGAAATACAATTACGAGATTTCAAGAACGCGCAAATCGCTTCGGAAATATGTTTTGTATGTATTAGTAGTATGACAAAATGTTATATTTTAAAAGTACATTAACAATTTATTCCGTTTAATATTTTGTATGTAGACCCTCCAATAAGCAATTCATCTCAACATTAAAACGCATAACGTGCTAAAAGTGTTTTAATTGTTAAATCTTGAAATCAGCGCCATCTGATGGTGGCAATTTTCTAGAGCTGTGTTTAAAATCACATTAAGTGTAACGAACGTGCGGCTAAAGTCTAGTATGAAAGATACGGCACGAGAGAGTGAGAAGAATGACTATAAGTATGACCGATTGTCCAATACCTCTTCTACATCATTATTCCACCATACCAATTCATAGTATAAATAATGTCAGAAAAACAACGGACATGAAATTATGAATGAACATTTGAGGAGATACTGCATTATTAATGCTTGAGGTAGGTGCATAAGCAATATACAGGGCTACTCAAAATGATTGAGTCAATTTCGTACCGCTATACGAGTATTTCCTGAATTATACGTTATATGTATAGCAATCGAAAGAGAAGGTCCGAAAGTTTTGAATCCCACCGCGAAAGCAGCCATTTCGTGTCAGTAATGAGTAAAATGGCTTCTATGCAACACGAGGTTTTCTGTGTTCGTGAGTACTGTAAAACTGAGTCGGCAACGGTGGTGCAGCGTACCCTTCTTCTCGATTTTAACATTGAACCTCAAATTAGAAACAACATTTGTCGGTGGTATCACCATTTAAGCAAACTAGTTGTTTCTGTAAAGGAAAAAAAAACAGGGCCGACCGCGTGTATCAGAGGAAAACTTGCGAAATTGAATCCAGCATTTTGAAAAATCCTGTATATGAATTATTATAAGACATGCGAACGAGACAGATAATAAAAGTGTAAGTGCTGTAGGCACATTAAACAAAACCTAACAACATGCTATGTGTTATGGCAACACCACTATTCAAATGGGCTGATAGCTCATTGACACTAGAGTGGTCAGACGCTAATGTAAAGATTAAACGACAGAATATGGACCAGAATCGTAAATGTCGCAACACACATTATCACACGAAGCAACACATGATACACACTATAGTGTTTCCTATCTAACAGCTGGCGCGGTGTTTACAGTGTTTATTATTTAATGTCAAGTGGATAATTAAAATAAGCACCTGTATGTGGACATACCTGAAGAATGACTAGTAAAGACATTTTCAAGAAACGCCACGCACAAGAGGTTCAAGTGAAACTTGTGCCATTATCATAAAGATTGGCACTTATTTATGAATTAAAAGCAGTAATCGTCAAAGAACTAATTTAACCGATCAATATTGAGAAGGAACTCAACGAGGGAAATATTGAAACAAATGCTGGAAGAGGCATCTAGCTAAAGATATGAGAATGACCAAGAATATAGAAATCAGAATGGAAACTTTGGACGCATAATAAGCCCGAAAGAATTAAAGGACTAAACAATGAAAATCAGAACTGAACATGTATAGTATGGCAATAAAATGTAGACATTTAAAAAAGGGGAACTAGAATTTTTCATTACTATGGCACCATTAAAATTTTTGCGTTTGAAATTTGTTCCTTACATTCAATTTTTTTCGCATTCGAGTTTAACAGTTATTTTTAAAGAAACGAGGCGGAACAACATAACTCGATTGTTTTAAAAATGTATAATTTTAGTCTGCGAATGTTTTTTTGTATTTATTTATTTATTTATTTATTTATCTAACATCTAATAGATGGTTATTTGTTATTTCGATACAAGAATTTCAGAATACAAAAAAAATCACCTTTCCACGTAATTATCTTCCTTGCAACATAAAATTGTCTTAAAATTGATGTAAAATCATCTCCTTTCGAATAGTAGAACTAGAGGTGAACCTTCACGAAACTGCACTATAGAAATGTACTCTTATTATTATTAGTTTCTAAGCGCCGTTCGGATAAAGTAAAAAAAATATGCGCTTGGACGATTGTGTTATTTTAAATACATTCATAATTTCTTCAAAAAATTGGTATTCACTTTGTATCAATAAATTAATTAAAAATTATTATGTATTCACCACTCTACTAATATACACATATCTCTACATGTTTCGAAAGCGATGCTTTCTTCATCAGGAATTCATTCTTCATATATAATATAGAATCCAGTTCAAGCTTTGCTGGATGGTATTTAAAACAATTAACGGGATGGCCCCGGCTTACCTATCGGAACTCTGCATCCCAGAAAATTCCAATTCACGAGAGTCAACTCTTAGATCAGCGAAGGCATCGGCCATCGGGAGGCTGAAGGAACTAAAGCGCACACCAGATACTAAGTTTGGTGAGAGAGCTTTCAGCGTGTCAGGCCCTAAAGCCTGGAATAAACTGCCATAGGATCTAAGATTGATTTTTTTTTTTTTTTAAATTTTTATTCCAGAAAAAAGAAAATAACATTTTCACTTACTTGACTAGAATTTTCAATTACATAATTTTTTTTACATTACATTACTGCATTATATTACAATTCGATTAATCACTACATACAATATTATTATAAGATACAATTCTATACACTTTCACTATTTTCTTGTTTATGAATAAAAATGAATAATTTTTTTTTAAATTTACTCACACTTTTTCATTTTTAATGTCATCTGGAAGGCAATTATACAATTTGCCTCCCTCGTAACTAATGGATTGCTTACCATAGTTGGTATGGATGGTGTTTAAATGTATGTTATCGTGTTGTCGTGTAAAATGTTTATGTACTTGTGACGTTAAAACGTCACAAGTACATAAATTCTGTATTTGTATGTATGAGTTTATTATTTATTTTGTATATAAGTAGACATATATTGTATTCATATAGTTTTCTTAATGTTAACAGTTTTGTTTCCGAATATAATTTTTTTGTGGATGTTTTGGGTCCGTAGTGAAATAATTTTTTGATTACCTTATTTTGAATTACCTGTAATTCATTAATGTATGTTTCATACGCATTTCCCCAGATTTCAATTAAGTAATTTAGATGTGAGTGTACGAGACTATAATATAGACTTTTTTTAATTTAATTGGTAATAGATATGATAACCGGCTAAATACGTTAATCAAGGGTGTTATTTTATCTTTAACATCTTGTATGTGTTGTTTAAAAGTTAAATGCTTATCGATGCACAGCCCAAGATATTTTTCCTGTATCAAGATTTGCAAATCGTTTTTTTCAATTTTTAAGGGTACATGAGGGGGAATTATTTTACGGGTTGAGCTTAAAATCATGTATCCTGTTTTTTTTAATGTTCATTGTTAGGATATTTGATTGGAGCCAACTGTAAATTTTTTCTAGGTCACTTTGTGCATTTTCTAGTAAGATGTCTAGATCTTTACCCCAGTAGAATATTGCAGTATCATCTGCGTATAGAAAAATTTCACCGTTTATATCTAATTGCGAAATATCATTGATGTAAATTTGGAACAGTAAAGGTCCTAGTATGGATCCTTGCGGAACTCCATAGTTTATTGGAAGGTGGTTGCTATTTTGATTGTTAATGCTAACGAATTGTTTTCTATTACTAAGATATGATTGAAATAGAATAAGAGCAGGACCAACTACACCAATTTTCTCAAGTTTCTTGAGAAGTATATCATGGCTTACTGTATCAAAGGCTTTTTGAAGGTCAACTAGTATAGATAAAATATAATTTCCACCATCGATGCCGCTCCTAAGTTTATTGATTAAGTCGTTTATTGCCGCTAGTGTGTTCGATTTTTTTCTAAAGCCATATTGTTTTTTATAAAAGAATGATTTTTTTAACAGAAAATTGTTTAATCTTTCGTAAATTACACGTTCAAAAATTTTAGATAAGATTGGCAAGATTGAGATGGGTCTGTAGTTTGAGGTGTTCGTTTTGGACCCACCTTTGTGAATTGGTATCACCTTGGCAATTTTACAGGCGTCTGGAAAAGTTCCCTCTTTGAAGCATTGATTAATTAATTTTGATAATATAGGAACCAATTCCGTGGAGAGACTTAGCACTGTCTTATAATTTATTGTATCGTAACCGGCGCTCGCATTTGATTTTAATGATTTTAATATTTTGCTTATTTCTAATTCCGTTGTGGGTTTAAGATATAAAGATTCTACACTATTATGTACTAATGTTATTTCATTGGTTGGTTTATCTACGACTTTATTACGTATATTATCAGCTAAGGAGGAGCCAATATTGCAAAAGAAATTGTTAAAGTTGTCGCATATCTCTTCATTGTTAGTGATTATTTCATTATTAATTAATAATTTAGTACAAAAATTATGCGCAGTATTAGATTGGTTCTTAAGAATATTGTTCATTAACTTCCACGTTTTTTTACTGTTATTTTCGCATTTTTTAAAAAGATCACTGTAGTGCCTTTGTTTTAAGTTTCGTTTTTCGGTAGTGATGTTATTTCTTGCTTTTAAGAGTTCTGTTTTCAATAATATGTTGTTTGGTTGTCTTTTTAGTTTCAGATGTAGTTTATTTCTTTTATTGATTAATTTTATAAGGTCTTTGGTTATCCAATCTGGGTTATTTATATTTTTTGTTATAATTTTAGTGGTGCTATTGGAATTAATTTTATTTCTAAGGTAGTTTACAAGATAATCATAATTTGATACCGATTCAGCATTCATATTAAGATTAAAAGGATGTTGGATGATATCATTCTTTAGATTATCAAGATTAATTTGTGTATATTTTTGGGACGACTTTAAGGATGTGTTCTTAACATATGTGTGGATTATATCAAGAAGTAGTATATTGTGATCAGATATGGAATTATCACAGTTCGTTAATGAGTATGATAGTTTTGTATCGGTAAGTATATGGTCTATGATTGTGTTTGTAGTTTCTGTGATGCATGTGGCGTGTTTTTTGTTTATTTTGTTCAAAAGAGTATAATTATTTAATTTAATAGTATTTTTGTATTTACAAGTTTGTGTATTGGTTGGGTCAAGCAGATTTATGTTGAAGTCTCCAAATACAATACCTCTTTTGTATGATTCTAGATGACTGGATAGTGTCTCCAGGAAGTATTTGAAAACAGTATTTGGTTTTTTATACACTAAGCCTATTTTTATATTGAGCTTGTTTACTTGAAGCCATAGAAAGTTATTGTCGGAGTCGCACGTGTTATTAATAACATGGTATTCTAAGGAATCTTTTATGAATATGGAGACTCCGCCCCCAGCTCCCTGCGGCCGGCAGGATGCTTCGTGTTTGTATTCTTCTAAATTGACGTACTTCAGGTCCGCTTCTTTGAGCCAGGTCTCACACAAGAGGATGATATTAAAGTTCGAGTTTGTAGACTTCAGTAGGCATTTGATATCATCAAGTTTCCCTTTCAAGCTTCTCACATTTAGGTACATAAAAGAGAGTGAGGTTTTTCCCTTTGATGTAGTTGGATGTTTATGTCGTGATATTTTGTTTATTCTGATGTGCTTTTTCCAGTTTTTCTGAAGAAATATTTTTATGAACAAGAAAGCTCTGGGTGGAAGGTTGTTTACTTGTCGAATTATTCATAAAAAAGTTGTTTGATTTTCAGCATATAGTGGATTCCTTTCTTCTCGAGTTTGTGGGTTTTGCTCTGAAGGATGTGGGTGTTCAAAATTATAAGCTGATATTTTATCAATTTCAGTTTTTATACGTGATCTTGTTAAGGTCATCATTTTGATAATTGTATGACTATTCATTTTTTCGTACAATATGGGCCCAGTAAATTTGCAATAATTTTTAAATTCTGAGATATGAGATTTTATTTCAGAATTCAATTTATAGATGTTTAAATATTTGTTTTTAATAACTTAAATTAAAAACTCAACTAAACTAAATTAACTAAACTAACTCAACTAAATTAATAACTTAGATTAAAAACTCGACAGAATTCAGGTCAAAACTCATCTCTTCGGACAGTCATATATATCCATGAATGGTTCAGTTACCTAATAAACAAATAATTTTATTATTCGTAAATGTAAATAATTATTATCAAAAAATCTCAAATAAAATCATGATTCAAATAAGCACCTACTCTTCTTTTGTCAATAACCTTCTAATGTATATAATACCAATGACAAATAGGATTTAAACAGTAACTTCAATGTCATGCAATGTGCAGTGTTTTCTAATATATGTGTCCTGTGCGTGCAAAGTCATACACTCTCAGCCCAAAACATTGTAATTTAATTAAGTTTTAATCTGGAGTGCCCTACCGGGTAAGTATATTTTCTGTATATGTACATAATAAGATAAACCCTAGCAAGTAGTATTTGTACAGCGCCCTTGAGGTGATTTTTCACAAAAACGGCGCTATACAAATCATGCAAGTATTATTATTATTATTGCGATAGTAAAAATCAATTATCTAGTCTATTGTTCAATGAGTTCTTAAGTGAAAACCTAATATTAGTTCAAACATAAAAAAGACACTTGTATAATATTTTCATAAGAAGCAATTACTTTGTGGTTTGACATCATATTAAACCTTATACTCTTTATATATGTAGAAAGACAGTCTTCTTTATACATGCATATTATGTAAATGTGGGTATATTGCCTGGGGGTAACTGTTCAAAACAATCCATAATTTTGACGGTCTCCGTGGTTGAGTAGTTACGATTTCTGGCTACGCATCCGGAGGTCGCGGGTTCAAATCCCGGCGTGCGCAAGTGACTTTTACTTGATTAAATTGGGTTATTTCACAATTTATGAATAAAAAATAATACGTAGTATATTTTCGGCATATTCCAGAGTGGTAGATACTGCCAGTATCGCCCTGGTGAAATATCACCATTCAGAATCGGAACGTTGCTTGAAATGGCTTTAGGCGTGTTTGGTGAATAGCCGGGTACTTCCCCACCTTCCTCAATCCCATCTCCTTCCCCTCCTCAATACCTTCAGCCTCGCAACATACCCCAATTGGGGATGCCCATAGTCTCACTGGCTCCAGGCGGTTGGGAGCAGCTGGGACTAAAAAATACATACATATTTATAGCGAAATGAACACGTAGCTTTTATTACTATGACAAAAGCTCAAATCGAGCCGTCTACTATGATCGCTCTTTTCGTGTAAACAGCCCTCTCATTTGGAATAAACTTCCCCCAGCTCTTACTAATATCCAGAAATTGACTGAATTTAAACGGGCTTTAAAAACAAAATTATTTAAAAAATCCTACTGTCTATAAATTTTAATTTCTCTTCAATTTATTATAAAAAGTCATTTCCTCAAGCCTCCGGTAGTTATTTGGTTTCGGTTTCCTCGGTATATATATTTTTGAAAATTTTTATGTGAAGTCAGTTATTGCTGAACATAACCCGACTCCTGTCTTAAAATGTTACTATTTTTGTAGTGAATGTATTATTTTGTATAGCCGTGTATATACTGTATAATATTTTGTAATTTTATTAGATGTATATGCACCTAAGGAGTACTGTAGGAGTAATATTAAGAATAAGTAAGAATGAATGTAATATGTATAAATAAAATAGAATGTAAAAGTAGCACTGTAGGAATACCGCTGAATGGAGTTATTTAATTGTTTTTTAAGTTTATTTATAGTAAAGCGCACTTGAAGTGAAACAACACAAAACTGCGCTATATAAATGCTTTGTTATTATTATTATTTCACATTTGAAATTATATTATTCTACTGCTTGGGTACAAAGTGCAAGACAAAAATAGCATAACTTTCCTTATTAAAATGTTTATTAAAAACACCGGAACGTAAAGCATGCTAACTTTAACCACATGGAAATTTTTGCAGTTTCATATTGTGGGTTTTACGATCCCAAACACATTTAATACAATCCGTGGGTTCTAAATCACTTCCATTTATTCACTTTTTAAAGAAAGGCAAACATTCCCAGCAGAGCTTTCAATCCCGGGATTCCGGGAATTTTGTTGGTTTCACGACCTTGTTTGAACGGTAGGAATATTTTTTGTTATTTCATGTTACCTAATCTATGCATAAACCTGAAAAGGTAATCTTAATTTTTTTTAATAATAATTTCCCGGTGCTGGCACTGGGATCCCGGGATTGAAAATTGCCAGTACCGTAATACCGGTTCTGAAAAAAATCTCCGGGATTGAAAGCCCTAATTCCCAGGTCGCGGATAACTTGATGTAGAAACAAATGTTCTAGCACAGAATAGCATGACAAGAAGAGTGGAATCTACTGAATGAAATTTGAAAAACAATTGATATATTTAATTACTCTTTAAATAACCTTATAACTTGTTTGTTTACCTATTTTCCCAAATGTTGAGATTGTTAAAATAAGAAATTTTGGACTGTAAATTGATAAATAATCTGTCGTACAATAATTTGAAATAATAAAAAAAACATAAGCGGAAGATTCTGAAAAGTTTTAAATGAAATAATTTGGATTCAAATGTTGATAATATGTTTCGTTGCATATGATTTAAATCAATTATATACATCTTGTGTATAACTTTGAACATTTGAATGAGAATATGTAGCACAAAACGAATTAATGATTCATCCCGTTGATTGTGCAAGAACAGTCAGTCACATGCGCGGCCTCATCGCGCGAAGGGAAAATTGCAGGGAAATTCAGGCAGAACGCGTTAGGCCTCGGCCTCAACTAAAGTAAAATTTTAAATAGTAATAATATAGGAAATTGAAATGTAACATTTTGAAATACATACTAAAGCAATCTTTACTACAGTCCAAAATAAAGTAGACAAAAAATAGAGGGCGCTGCAATCGTTTCAATGGTTTTAAATGGCAATACGAATATATTAAGATGGAAAAATTATGTAACTTGAGAAAGTACCATGGTTCAATTGAATATTTATCGCATCAATATTAAACGGTGTTCAGAAAGTAGTGGTAAATCCTGAAAAAACATCACATTCTAAGGAAAAATATTCCAAACTTCGATGGTTTTCGCCTTGTTTAGTGACCAGATCTGAATAGCCAGGTACTTTCATATATTTTTTTAAAAGAAAGACAAACATTCCCGGGTTACGAATAACCTTACTATATTTCAAAATCTCCTACTACCATCGCAATAAGCCGAAGACGTTTCTTGTGTTGTGATGGAGGACTTAGCCAGCAGAAGAATTGAACTCACGACGCCTGGGTGGAACCCAAGCACGATGCCAATTCAGCCACTGAACGGTTTTTTCCTTCCTTCATTTCCTCCCCCTCCCCGATCTCTTCACCCTCAGAATATACCCAAACTGGGAATGTCACAGTCCCACTGACTCTGGGCAGTAAGGATTTTAATAAATTTAAAAAAATCAACAATTTTTTCTACCAAAAAAATATTTAAATATGGACAGATAAGTGGGTCGGTCGGAAAAGGTAAATAACAACTTAATAACAAATAAAGGTAATTTTAAAATAAAATTTCTCGGAATAAACATCAGAGATTTCATATTGCATTGTCCTCGCGAATTCGTACCGCCGAACACCCCGCAATCACTGCATCCGCCAAATCACCGGAAGTCACTCGGTTAGTTTTATGGCTGCAATGATAAATAGTTTAATTTGAAATTCAAACCGCGACCCCGATCAGCAGCGGTCCCGAGGCACGGAGACGTACTCTGTCACCGTCAACGCGGTCAACGGGAGTCAACAAGAGTCAACCGCAGTCAACGGCAATCATCCGCAGTCAACGCTGTAGTCAACGCGAAAGGCTAGAACATAACAATGCAGGAATCCATTCATATTCGACTGTCATCAATAAATAATTGTTAAAAGGAATTTTATTACCATTGTTTGGAGAGCACGTAATAGAGAAATCGATATTATTCATTCATTGATTATCTAGGGTGCTTATTTGAAGGTTATACTCGTAGAACATTCTTCAAGCAAAGACTTTTTATTGAAGAATGTTCTTTTCTATAAATCAAAGCGTAATACCTAATATTTGTATTGATAAAAGAGCCCGTAATGTCTTTGGCAAGACGGCCAATTTTATTATTTTTATTTATTTATTATTTATTAACGTCGCGGTTTTATGTACAATACAAAAAAAAGGTTTTAAGTTAACAAAGAAATAACATGATACATAGTAGGCATATAAGTGTAACATATTTATAATATATATGTATAGTAATGTATAAGTTTATAACACAGACAAGTTAAAAAGGGAAAATTTAAAGTTTCAAAAAAAATAAATTATTAGTAAGTAATAGTCTGATGTACAAGTCCATAATATAATATAATATGAGTGCTGGGCATAGTGAAAAAATCAACGTGTTTTCATATTTTGGATGATGTAAAAATGTATGTAACACATAATATGTAATTACATAGTATACGAGTGGAGTATGACACAGAGAAAGAAAAAAGAGGAACAAGTTTATGGATTGTAGATAGATAAAAGGATAATAAAAAGGATAATAAAAAGATAATACAATAGCTCCTATGCGATGCTTTAACGTATATGTAAAAATATCGTTCAAGTATCTTTTAAACATGGGTAAACTTACATAAAATATGTCTATGCTAGAGGTGAACTTGTTTCCAAGTGTATGTAGGAGAGAAATGGGTGCATGTATTTGTTTCCAAGTGTATGTAGGAGAGAAATGGGTGCATGTATTTGTTTCCAAGTGTATGTAGGAGAGAAATGGGTGCATGTATTTCTTTCCAAGTGTATGTAGGAGAGAAATGGGTGCATGTATTTGTTTCCAAGTGTATGTAGGAGAGAAATGGGTGCATGTATTTGTTTCCAAGTGTATGTAGGAGAGAAATGGGTGTATGTATTTGTTTCCAAGTGTATGTAGGAGAGAAATGGGTGCATGTATTTGTTTCCAAGTGTATGTAGGAGAGAAATGGGTGTATGTATTTGTTTCCAAGTGTATGTAGGAGAGAAATGGGTGCATGTATTTGTTTCCAAGTGTATGTAGGAGAGAAATGGGTGCATGTATTTGTTTCCAAGTGTATGTAGGAGAGAAATGGGTGCGTGTATTTGGTAGTTAGTCCTGGAATTATTGTTTCAGAATAATATATTTTGCCGAATAGGTGGATTAGGTACCTTGAGAGTGATTAGTCACTTATATTTCTTCTGTTTTCCAATTAATTGCCAATCATTTCATTTCAAACGATTATATTTTTCATTTTTAATTATTAATTACTTTTATTGAGATTTAAAAACATTATTTTAATATTTAATCATTTTAGAAAATAATATTAACATAATCCAAATGAAATATGAAAGCGGAAAAAAAATTACAGAAAATAAAAATATTTAAGAAGCACCTCTAATCATTATAAAGATAGCTGCCAATAATATGGGATAAAAAATGGATAATAATATGAACAAATCCTTGAATTTGAGATATGATATCGACGAAGATGGCATAAATTGAACTGTTCTAATTAGCTAAGTTGGTTAAGCGGTAGCCCCGGATAGGTAGAGGTCCTGGGTTCGAGTCCCAGATGCGACTACGGTTGACATTTGTCACATGAGAACGGGTCGACTCGTTTTAACAACTCGGCTGTGGAATGATCTGCTGGCTTCTGTGTTTTCTCCCTCCTACAACATGGGTCTTTTCAAGACCTAGGTTCGCTCATACCTATCCTCTAAAAGACCCTCCACACAGCATCCCCAAAGAAGACATTTCCCTCAGGGCCTCCTGTATGGAGTTACTGTAAAAAAAGAGCGTCTTTTTAAGAAGGAAATTAATTCCGTGAGTGTGAGGTCTCTTCAAGATCCAGATTGGAAGATAGTCGAATACAATAACTGGTGGTAAAAACGCACCGTTCGCATGTAACCATGCAAAATCGTCGGGCGTATCTCCCAGCTGTGCTGAAGGGGTCAATGACGTTAGTTCCTCGCCTTCCATTGAAATACCAGTAGAACAAATACAGCATCCTGATGCATATGATTTAAAGGAAGGTTATTAGAGAAAACGAGAGGAAATATCTTAAAACTATCTAAATTTGAGGTATGTTGTAGACTTTTCCGCATTTTCTCTAAATTATAAGAGAGAGTAATAATTATACGACACAATTTTATCGAACCACTGTCAAAGATACCGCGTAGTAACTGCAGTAGGACAATCGAACGAAGGCCGTATCAAATAATTGTATAATGCCCTACCAAATGATATTAAAAATACCACTGCGATAAAAAGGTTACAAAACGGCTTTCAAAATATGGCTAACTAAACACGAAGATGAGGAAATCACTGCAAAATAATTAAATCAACATAAGTATCAGTGGCACCGACAGTGAACACAACAACCTATAGGCCGCCTCGGAACAGGAATCCCTAGTGAGGACTATAGGTACATAAGAAACTATTGTAACACATAATTTCTTCAAAAGATCGGTATTAACTATGTGGCGTCATTATCAATAAATGAAATCAAAATTAGTTTATATTCACCACTTTTTTAATTAAATTAAATTTAATATAATATATTTTTTTAAATAACCATATTTTAAATTATTTTTTATAATAATAATAATAATACAAATAATTTATTTTTTAACTTCTAATATAAATTTGTTATTTAATGTTTTACAATATTTTTTTATTAACATTTTTTATTAATTACTTGGACACTTTAATCGATTTTTGTTTATGTTTATAATTTGTCTATAATTGACATTATTATTTTTTTAGTATTCGATATATTCCTGATGAAGAAAGCATCGCTTTCGAAACATGTTGATGTGTGTATATTAATAAAGTGGTGAATACAAAGTAATTTTTAATAAATTTATTGTAAAATACTTTATTCATAACAATGTAACATGAAAAATATTATTGTATCTTAAATAGAATATAATTATTTTTCTTTAAATCATTATTTTGAGGCGGAAGGAAATGAGGCAGGGGAAGGAGGGAAAGATAACTGTGGGGAAGACTGGCTATTACTAGATCTGGTTAAAAAAACATAGGTAAAGTAAATCAGTATTAACCTCTATGGCAGATTGCTGATCATCGGTTCTGGACGCAGAGGATGCACGTTCAAAACCCAGCACGGTCGAAAATGTAATTTTTAAACCACATATTATACATATAATATGTATTTATTTATTTGTAAGAAACAAACAGCTTTTAATACAAATATATATACAAAGGAAGTTTAACAAAGGGTAAGCCAACAAAGTTTCTTGTGCTAAAAGTTGTTAAATGCAGATGTTTTATTTATGAAGATAACAAGATAAAGAAAAAACAAAATAAGAAGGGGGGAGAGGAAGAGGAAGATAGGATCGGGACAGGAGATCCTGTCGATACATTTTGTACTCGTGCATCAATTTGTGGTAGTACATATTACTTCGGTTCGATATTTTGAAAGGGTATTGTGAAGAATGTCGATATTGTGAAATTGATAAATACGGGGAATTGGAGAATTTATCCTAAGATTGGCCCTGAATGCGTGCAGATGAAAAAAGTCGATTTGCCGGGTTGGTCTTGACATTATGTGAATGTTTTTAAAGGACTTATGTGTATTTATAAACTATTTATGAAATACAGACCCATTTAGAATGGAAAACTCAAGAAGAAGGTTCAAGTCTTAAAAAGAGATACATTAAGATAAAACATTTTATATCATAGACCAAATAATACACACAGATGCCCTAACACGCAACGGGAAGAACCAAAAATAAGGAAGGCGAGCTAAGCTTGCCGACAATTTAAATAAAACAGCAAGTAAGTAAAAAGGTTCGGCTTGTTTACAAAACCGAGTTTTGACCTTTTTATGATGTTTTATAATTTGCTTACTGCGGTAAGCGAAATATACGTGGACGGCAGCGAACTAGGCTAGTGCCAAACGGGTGTCACGTGACTTTCGCCTCCAGCCGTCGAAATGGTACGTTAAGTCAAATCTATTCAATATGACATCAGTGTTTTATATTAGTGAAAAAGAAGTATAGACCTCGCCAAGCACATCTTGTTCTGAAAAAGGATTAAGTCGGTACCCGTTGCGAGCATCGAACTCTATCCGCCGAGCAGGAATCTGCCACCTCAATTTGTGTCTCATATTATAACGTAAAGTAGGCAAAATAAGCAAACTAGTTTCTTCGTGAATTTACCGGTGTGACGTAGTTATAAAAATAAAATACATTGCACTTGAATAAATCTTTTCAGAGAAACGGAACAAAAGCATAAAAATCTATTATCGGAGTTACAAGGTCGTTACAGATTTTTACAGCATTATGTTGAGGAAGGTCGGATAGCGGGAGAAAAAATATCAATACTTCCTTCCCGTTCCTTGGTATAATTAATATTGCAAATCTAATGCCTAATCTACGGATCTTTACTCACTAAAACGTTTTCTGTTTGAAGCTATAAAACTATTTACGTAATTTACAAAGATCAAACAGAGTTTGTAACGATACACGTACTTGCCCCGACGATATTCAACACCTCATATGATACGACCTTAGAGTAACTTAGTTGTTACTCTAAGGATACGACACCATCCCTACGGCCTAGAGCAATACTCCTGTAGCTTCTCGACATGACAGGAATCTCTGTTTGACGATTTAAGATCTTTATTGAGACAATGTATTCATGTTTGTAGATTTGCAATTAATCAGGGAAATAATTTCCCTATATCATCTTTGGGGATGCTGTGTGGAGGGTCTTTTAGAGGACAGGAAGGAGTGAACTTGGGTCTTGAAGAGACCCATGTTGTTGGAGGGAGAAAACACAGAGGCCAGCAGATCATTCCACAGCCGAGTTGTTAAACACTAGAACGAGTCGATCCGTTATAATGTGACAAATGTCAAAGTATGCAAATGTTATGCACGTGTTTCCCGACTATGCACCGGTGCCGAAGGGATCAATGACGCTAGTTCCTCAACATTTCCTAGTTCATTTGGAATTGTTAAGATTTATTCCAATCTTTTAAGGAAAATTCTGTGCTTGACAACAGTCATATAGAAGTTGCACTTCTCACTGAAAATCCCGTAGTCGCGCTTGTCATCGTAGTAATAATAAAAACATCAATTTCAGTATAAACTTTATTTATTCAATACACTACAATAGCGGAGAGAGCTTTACAGCAATTCCGCAACAACAGTTTGTTAGAGAAGAGAGAAAATTCAATTTTGGACAAGACCGTAAGGAAGCATTTTTTGTCCCAGAAGTCATTTTCTTAAAGTAGTTCGTGTGTGAAGATATCATTTGTGATAAAAAGATCGACTTCAGAAATATATCACCGAAGTGAAGCGATGTGAACTAACGATGTGTAATACATACGGACCGATTCAAAACAAATGATTTTGTGTACCACGAAAGATAAAATATTAACAATGGGGACAGTTGATAAATCGGTATTAGATTTCTCCCAGTGCAGTCAGACAATCGAGTATAATCAAAATTGATAAATATTATATTATTGGTGAAGTTGCACACAGTCACTGTGTTGGATACGAACTCCATAACGACCTTGACACTATTATTATTATCATCACAATTTAATTTATTCATAACGAGAAAAATGTACTCCCCTTTCGAAACTAGGACAACGGAGGTCAAGTAAACACCCCCATTGGGGATTCCGGGAATTATGGCTGACTCGTATACGAAAATTAGGAAAGAATAAAGGATGAAATCTGCGAAGAGATGCCTTTGATTACTGAACGATAATATTTAATTATTTATAAAAAAAATACATATTTTAAATAACAAACATAAAGATAATATTTTAAATAAATCGGGGGTATATAAATTAATTTGTAACAATTGCAACTATTTTTACATAGGAAAGACTTCTGGAAATTTCAGTATTAGAGTTAAGGAAAACCTAGAGTGTTTAAATAATAACAATTATTCTGAATTTTTCAAAACCAATAATTCTTTTGATATAAATAAAGGTTTAAAAATTTTACGTACAAATACAATTAGACAAATTTGAAATTTTAGAAAACAGAAAAAGCGTTAATAGTGAATTAAATTTAACTGTTATTAAATATTTTTTAATATTAGTATTGTATATATTCCTTATGAATAAAGCATCGCTTTCAAAATATGTAGATATGTGTATATTAATAAAGTGGTGAATACAAAATATTTTTTTATTAATTTATTAATAATGACGCCACGAAGTGAATACCAATCTTTCGAAGAAATTATTTATTTATTTACGCGCACATATTATTTAGTAATTCAGAAATATTAATACGAATTCAAATAGGAATATTAAAAAAAAGATACACAAATATGCATTATATTATAATTAATGGCACGCAAAACCATAAATAATCAGAAGCAAAAAGAAGATTTTTCAAAGATAAATTTGATAATCAACATCAAATTCACAAAATAATTATAGACAATACCTTCGTAGCCAGTAAGTTAGAATAAAATAATTATCTAATTATCATTATAACAAATTAAACAGTTCGATGATCAGCTCATTTATTCAATTAGACTGGTTCTGCCTACCGAAATAAATTTAAATAAAATATGTTTATATTTTGATATTGATTTGTTGCATATGTCGACAATATCTTTATAATTAGTACCTAAATTCTGTATACGGCAAACGTGGGTATACAATAAGGAATTGCAGTGAAAAATATTATTACCGTATACATATATTCATACAGATCACCAAACGCCGAT
Source organism: Halesus radiatus (assembly GCA_022606495.2). Taxonomy (NCBI): domain Eukaryota; kingdom Metazoa; phylum Arthropoda; class Insecta; order Trichoptera; family Limnephilidae; genus Halesus; species Halesus radiatus. Next base: position 83,428 of record JAHDVE020008431.1, on the reverse strand, counting down.
TCTGAATACGTAACTTTTATTATTTTTTATATGAATACCGCACAAGAGTCACAACTGCTCCCAACCGTCTGGAGCAAGTGAGATTATGGCATTCCCAAATGGGGAACGTTGTAAGGCTGAAGGTATTGGAGAGGGGAAGGAGTAGGGGAAGAGGAATGTGGGGAATACCAGGCTATTCAGATCTGGTCACAAAACACGGCTAAAAGCCATTTCAAGCAACGTTTCAATTCTGAATGGTGGTCTTTCACCAGGGCGATACTGAGAGTATCTTCCACTCTGGAACGTGCGCAAATATACCATATATTATTTTTAATTAATTAATTGTGTAACAGCACAAATTAATTAAATAAAATTTACTTGCGCACGCCGAGATTTGAACCCGCGACCTTCGGATTCTTGGTTGAGAGCCTTACCCCTCGACCATGAAGGCCGTCAAATTATATTATATGTAATTATTATGTTATTATATGTAATTATACGTAGAATTTGTAAATAGTTATTTAAAAGTGAATAAATAATCATCTCAACAAAACACCTTGCTATATCCGTACCATTGTATTTGGTAAATCTGACGTCAAGTGCGTACATGAAAATTTTAAATTTTGCATTTTGTTTTGTATTTTAAATATGTATTTTTTTAGCTTTGGTAACAATTTCAACTTAATTTGGGTGACCTTAAGTTCTATAATTGCTGTTCAATATAAAAAAAACTATTATTAGATAATAACAGAAATTAAAGTATTCATGAGCAAACCAATTGTCAATATGGATATTCTGATGATGTTAGTGCTCAATACTATTATCATTATTCGAGTAAAAGTTTCTAAAAAGGTACATAATGTTATGTACGGAAAAGCTCATCCTTATTTGACATTTGACATTCTAACTTCAAAACTGCCCAAAACCGACCGGCCATAGATTTGGAGCGTTTTGGCGGGCTTTGAAAAATTGAAATTTTTTTTACTGTGAAAACTATAGAAAAAAAAAATTTAAATGTACTGGTATTTCAACGTCATTATTGATAAAAAAAAATAAAATTAGACTGGAGTTGCAGTATTGAAATTGTCCCAATAATAAGGTAAACAATGCCTCGATGTTGATGTGCGCGGTATGGAAAGAAGATATGATAATAATCAAGAATTGCCCACGCTATCTACACCTAAAAGGACATATTTTTAATTAAGGAGATAGAAAATCGTCTACTTAGATTATATTTTGTACCCGAGACCAAACGAGAGTACGAACGCATATCAGTGGCATATGCGCGGGTAACTGGCTTAAAAACTGAATAAAGGAAATTCTTCAGCCTTTAGAAAAAGCGCCGAATATAAAAATACTAATCGAAGACTTTTTGTTATCGATACGTGAGAAAATCGAAAAAAATCCAAGAAAGGTATTTTTTTATGAGTAGATTAATAATGTTACTATGTACAAATCTCTATACATAAAAATGAATGCTTGTCTGTGTGTCCTCTTATAAACTGTGCTGAAAATAGCACAGTTTGTTCTTATTAGTGCCGGGAAGGTTTAGAGAGTAGTTTGAGTGAAATCCAATATGTAAAACTGGTACTAAAACGCTTTAAAATTTGTATGTAAAACATTGAACCCGCCGTGTCGTATTGACTCTAGCCCATAGATATACCACTCTGGTTAGCCACAGATGACAAGGAGAATTATTCAAAAGAAGGTTTGTTCGGGTAGAATATTTTCAAATTGGAAAACACAAGGAGGTACCTACTTAAAAGCTTTATTATTTCTTTATACTTTATACATTTCTTTATACAATAAATCTTTGGAATGAAAGAAATTTTTTAAATGAATGTTTATTTGTTTCTTTGTTTAGATATAGTTACTTTCGCTGTCAAATCAATTATAGCACCCAAATGACAAGCAACAATTCACAACTTCATCACTTTATTCAAAAACAAAAAAAAATCCGTATAAGGCCGGGTATGGTAATAAAATTCCACGATTTTACTGATAAGGCTATAAAAAATGTGTAAGTACCGCAAATATAAATTTGCGACAAGTTAACGTGAAATAAATGCTTTATTATAATATTGCATTCGGTACCCTTGCTAAAACAATTATTTATATCCCACTTATATGTTTTCTTTAGATTATGTTTGCTAGGAACTATATGGGAATCGTAATGTGGATATTCTTTGCACCAGTGGGTGACCACATTGCGCCAAAATCCAGTGCACACATTGCGCCAAGATCCAGTGCACACATTGCGCCAAAATCCAGTGCACACATTGCGCCAAAATCCAGTGCACACATTGCGCCAAAATCCAGTGCACACATTGCGCCAAGATCCAGTGCACACATTGCGCCAAAATCCATTGCATCACTTGTGATGAAGTCAAACATAAATTTAAAAAGGTTGTGAATTACAGTAGGCAGGATGCACTGGAAAGAATTGGCCCCACTTAAGAGGAACGGCTGCGCGGCTCGCTTCATACAAAACTTAAATGCTCAACTAAAGCTAATGATCTTTTTTTCGTCAACAAGTATAGTAAATATCTTGTACGGATTATAAGTAACTTAACATTATGAAATATAGGTCATTAAAGGAATTGATTTTTTTCCGATTTTAGAGGCACCTATAACAATTATTTGGGGGTTAACGGTGATGAAAAAAAAGTTTTACCCCGTCTACTAAAAAATAAGCACTTTAAATTAAAAACGACCAATTTAGGTTGGAACACAAATTTGCCGTAAATAATTTAAAATATCGACCCGAAAAAAGGTTTTTTTTAATGTTTTGTTTTTATATTTATAAATCATATTTACATAGCAAATACGATAGTTTAAAAAAAAACACAATAAACCCGCAAATAATTTTCTATGTTGTCTCTAAAATTATGAAATAATTTTTTTTTTCACTGCCTATAACTTCATAATTTAAAACAAAAATAAATAAAATAATTCTCATACGTACTAGATATTTACTAAATCTCTTATTAAAAAAATATATATATCGTTCAGTTTGGATGGGTATTTTGGCCTCAAATTCAAAATTAAGTTATATATAAAACAGGCAGCACAGCCGTTCCTCTTAACAAATTTCAGTGCATTGGAAAAGGGGGAACATTGCATTCTAGAAACGGATAATGAAATAAAGTAAACTCCATAAACGGAGGACCGAACGCGGTTGGCGCTAACAAAAAGTTGTCCAAAGAAGCGACAATGATACCAATCCTGATGTATGGCAGTGAGGCATGGAATTGACAGAGGAAGGATAAAAGTAAACTGAATGCCGTAGAAATGAGATCTCCGAGGCGAATGCGTGTTAAACCATGTATGATCATGTGAAAAATATTGAAATATTGAAAAATGTTGAAAAATATGATCATGTGAAAAATATCTGTTGGTTTTTTCGGATTCATGTTTCATTTGGGATGTGTTAATATTATCTTCTTCAATGATTAAATATTACAATGAGGTTTATAAACTTCAATAAGTAATTTAAAAAAAAAATAATAATAATAAATAAAAAGTTTAAACATAAAATTGTCTTATATACTACGGAGATGATTCTACATCACATTACAGGTGTATACATCTCATTTGGGAAAGTACCAATAATTTCTGAAGACCGTTTGATTAAAGTAAAAAAAAGCATTTATACCATTGTGCTTTTTACAGCTCACTTAAATTTTCCTATGATCCATCTTGATTTTGTTATTTAAAAACTTTTACACGATCGCAGCGCCCTCAATGTTTGTCTACTTTTAAATGTCATACTGAATTTATCTTTAGAAACTTAATTTTGAACGTACTTTGGTAAAGAAACCATACATATCAACGATAAAATAAAATTGTATGTCATGGTTTAATAAGACGGTGACAGTGCGACATAGAGCGATCATTCAGGTGCGACATACACATTAAAAAATAATAATCTTGAGGTTGAAAATCAAGTCACCACCTGCCTCTCTCCAAAGTTTACAAGCTCTGTTCCTCCGAAAAATACGTAGGAATAGAGCTTTCAGCACCTATTGTGTTTATAGCTGCTTTTACGTGGTGCATAGAACGAAATAATAAATAAAAAGTTAGTATTTACCATACTAAATTACACATTAGTTTTAAGTTTATTAGCTATGCATTTAATTTTTTAGTTATGTAAACATTTTAAAAATAAAGTATGCAGTTGGCGGTCGATAATAACTTATTATATCCAGTAAAAACTAGCAGAAACCAGTCTATGAGAAAATGCAGTTTTGTACAAGTCAATAACATTTTAAAAATTTAATTGTATAAGAGTATCTGTCCAGATTACCATCACCGTTAAAACGTAGAATATGATATATACGTGTGTACGAGTATATTATCCTCAAACTGATCAGAGGCATACAAATACAGCTGTGATATATCATATACAAACTCGCCCCACTGTTGTTTAACTTCAGGTTATGTTCTGATTTTTGTAAATACTAACATTTTGTATCACACATAAACACGTCCTATTGTTGTGTAAATTATCACTGAAAACAAGGGCAAAAATCATTACAAAAATTATTTTATTCATAAACATGTTTGTTACTAGTTACAGGTCTTAGATGTAAGTCACTAATTATAAGTCTGAATTAGTTAGTTTCTAGTTATAAATCTTAGCTGTAAGTCGTTAGTAATAAATCTTAGATGCAAATTATTAGATATAAGTCTAAGTAATAAAGTATAGGTTAGATAAATTATGTTGTAAAGCGCCCTTGAGGTGATTTTCTCACGAAAACGGCGCTATATAAATCATCCATCTATTATTATTATTATTATTCCTAGCTGCGTATTTATTTTCGAATAATAATCCTGTATCCCGCGTTCATACATAAATATCGGCAATGTATTTGTATTTTAAACATAAATTAAAATGAACAAAACAGCTAATTTAAAAGATTTTTATGCACACCAGAACCAAATAATTATAAAATTCCTATGATACTGTGTAAACCGGGGATGTACAGATCGCGGCCCGCGACAGCATTTTACATAGTCAAAAAGTAAGACCGATTTCAAATAAATTAAACAAAATTTACGAATTAATATCCAATTTCTAAAAAACGTTTGCTTATTTTAAGAAGGTCAAGCGCACGTTATATTTATTTAATAACCCTTTTGGATAACCCTTGAGGTGATTTTCTCCCGAAAACGGCGCTATAGAAGTAATCCAATTATTATTATTATTATTATAGAAAAGGAGAAACAAATAACCATGTAAAACTATCATCTCTATAATTAAATTTTTCTAAAACTGTGTTCATCTGAAGCGACCTGCCAGATAAGTATGTTTTTCTATCTGTACATAATTAGTTAAGAAATATTTGTACAGCGCCCTTGAGGTGATTTTTCACAAAAACGGCGCTATACAAGTCATCCAACTATTATTATTATTATTATTATTATTTGGAATTGTAGTTGAAAACGTGAAAAGAAGCTCAGCTGAAGCTAATTGATCTACAAAACGATAACAAAACTCGTTATAATTTAAATGTCCATTATTAGTGGATATTGGACTAAAATGTAAAAGTTTATTTGGTTAAATCTATATACACGAGTAAGCATTTTCGATTATGAATATAAAAAAGTCGAAAGCACGAAATCGTTTGAAGGACGAAAATCTCTAATCATTTTTTATGTTTGTCCCCTACAAAACTGTCAGCATATATAAATATGTGAATATAGAGAAAATAATGGTAACTCGACAATAATCAAAATACATATTGCAACAACTATAATGTGTTCATAATTACTTTGTTGAACAATAATGTAAGGACCCCAGTAAAATAAGTCTTCCTATGCGGCCTGCCTCTTAAAAAGTCTGTGCACCCCTGGTCTAAACCGACCGCCACAACATGGGCATGTGTGCCTAGGCTGGTGGTCGAATTCGAAAATTCAAAACACCTGGAACTAACTAACCATGCAACCATCACGCTGTTTCTCCGTAGAGGCGGGCAGAGGACGAACCGCCAAAACAATTCGGTCTTAGAAACACACTCCTTGCTTCATTCACATTCATACATAGTCTCATAGATGTTATTCTGACTCCTTGATATGGTCCGATTCAAGTATTTGGTTCACTTGATCGTGCTGTCTTCTTCAGGCGTCCCCGTCTTCTTCTTTCATTCGCATTCGCGGAGGTGATCACAATTTGATCAAAAGCTGAAACGGACCGAGGGTCGGCGTTTAACGGGGGCCTTTCAAATTTTAAATTCAAAATGAGGCTGATCACTGGTTTGATTGTCATAAAAAAGGACTACAATTTCGGCCTACCTTTATGTTTTGGAAGAATAACTTTGTTAGAGGAAGAATAACTTTGTTAGAGTAAAATTAAGTTTAGTAAAACAGTTGCTATTGAATCCCTGGAAGTTCTCGTGCCGCTACTGCATCCAAACATTTACTCTAATGAACTTCGCGAAATCTCAAAAAAGATTCAATAAAATACACGCAATTTGCATAGAAATATCCTAATTCTGACGTGGACACATTATTAGTTGTCCGTGTTCGCCAGTTTTTAAAATATTTTACTTCGTCCGGATGGCGTAATGGCTCGATCAAGGACATCGGTTTATTTGAGAATCACTGAACAGAACAAAGACTGCGGAATGCAATATAAGTATTGACAGATATTATGATGACGTATGCATATAATGTTGGACACCGACAGAGGCGTTCATTCCATATGGGTAGATAAGCACTGCCTACCCTTTGCATTGCCGCCATTACAAAATGGATGTCTTCGAACAAATTAAGATTAAATCCATCCAAAACAGAATTTCTTTGGACAGCAACAAAAAAGCGCCAATCAATGTTAGATAAATCTCCTCTCACTACTTCGGGCTGTAACATCATCCCTAAAACAGGCGTTAAACTTCTAGGTGTGCACCTAGATGCAGATCTATCACTCAAATCCCAGATTAACAAGACAGTAAGCGCAGGTTTCTTTCACCTGCGCCAAATCAAATCAATACGGACAAATATTCCAGCTAATGGCACAAAGATGTTGGTAAATTCTTACGTTGTTTCTCGACTTGATAACTGCAACGGCATATACGCAAGTCTCCCAAAATATATACTGACAGACTTCAGTCAGTTTTCAATGCTGCAGCAAGGCTGATAACCGGCGTTTCCAAATACTCCCACATATCTCAACATCTGCGGAACCTTCATTGGCTTAAGTGTCCTGAGAGGATCCAGTTTAAACTATGCTGCATGGTCTTTAAGGCGATACACGACATGGCACCACCCTACTTGGCGGAACTATGCACACCAAACGATATCAACACTAGGCAATCTCTTCGATCAACGTCTTCAACGGCCATAGGAAGACTCTCAGTACCTAAACACAATCCCAATACCAATTTCGGAGACCGAGCTTTTGCGGTGGCAGGCCCAACAGCCTGGAACAAACTCCCTTCACATTTGCGAAAAATCGACAGCTGTACTGAATTCAGAGAAAAACTAAAGACTCGTCCTTTTAAATTATCGTTTCCAGAATAACGACCCCACTGGTCTAATGGTGTTTTCGAGTACTCAGTCCAAGAGAATTACTTATATACCTATTTACCTTCTACCGCCCAGATTACCTTCTTTAATTTCAATAAAAATTATTACAGTTTTGTGTGCTACTTTACTGACAGCACGAGCAATTATCATACAGGTATTTATATTATTATAAATAGGTATGTTAGTTGTAAGACTCTAGTTTTAAGCCATAGTTGTACATTTTGCAGTATTGTATATAAAATATGCACTTGGTCATAGATATGTATGAGTTTTAAATATGTAGTAGGTTTATATGTGTGTTAGGTTTATATTCTAGTTATACCTACTTAAGCCTAAATTGTAAGTCACTAGCTATAACTTATGTAAGTCACTAATTATAAGTCTCAGTAGTTAGTCCCTAGCCATAAGTCTTATTTGTTATTCTATAGTTATAAGTCTTACTTATAAGCCATTAGCAATAAAGTTTAGCTGTAAGGTATTGGTTATACATGTTATTTAATTAATTGAAAAGCGCCCTTGAGGTGATTTTCCCACGAAAACGGCGCTATAGAATTAATTCAATTATTATTATTATTACCTTAGTCAAATAATAATTAAATATATATATTAAAATTTATGAAAATATGCAACAAATACATATACTTTTGGTCAAAGAAATTATTTGTATCGTGATCCACTTACATTTAACGTTCTTTCAGAATATATGAAATTGTCTGTACTTTCAGAATATATTAAATCAATATATATAGTTTTGGTCAAAGAAATTATTTGTATCGGGATCTACTTACATTTAACGGTCTTTCAGAATATATTAAATTGTCAGTACTTTCAGAATACGTTAAATCAATGTATATACTTTTGGTCAAATAAATTATTTGTGTCGGGATCCACTTACATTTAACAGTCTTTCAGAATATATTAAATTGTCTAATTCAATTGCTTATTTAAAAAATATTGTTATAATGATTGTGTTAGCCGAGGATTCCCAATTTTTTTCTCATTTTTGTCGTTCTCGCAGAATCACCCTACACTGTTTACTGCATTTTAATTATTTCTCATACCTTCGAGTCGCTTTAGTATCCATCTGCATGAAACATTTTTGGAACAATAATAATCTATCGATAATCGAATATTAAAAGCGACATTCGAATAATTTATACAAATGTTTTCTAACTAATTAATGAATCTTTATTTTTCATGTTACAATGTGCTCTTTTTTATAAAATTGTTAACCTCGATACAGGATTTATTGAAGTTGAAAATGGAATTGTAAAAATTAAATGTAACAAGCAAAGAAACAATAAATAAATAAACTCTAACGTGTCAAAACCGGGAACTAAGTATGCAAAATGTAATATTCAAATGTTGACAATATTCTAAAAAAAATGCACATGTGTGCGCAATTCGCATTGAAGAGAAGACTCGTTTGTGGTATTGTCGCAAAAGACAATGCTTATCGGTACAAAATACAAATGTGGCAACCAGTGCCATCTACTTTATTTAAGTTTATTAAATAAATAATTATCAAATTATGTTGACTTTCTTTCATGCAATTATGTGATCGAAAAATATATTGAAATTTTATATATCCAGTGATTGGCTTGTATAAATGAAGCGGTTATTTGGACATTAATTTGATGTGGCAGGATCCCAACAAACATTGACTGAAGCCGGCAAATTGGCTATTCTTAACACACGTCCGTTAATCAATTAATTCACTGTTTTTTTTCGATTGATTAAAAACTCTGAACGCCACTGAATATCAAAGATTGGATGGCAAGGTAGATGACATTATGAGAAATCCAAATAAAAATTTCGCGATCATAATTTATTGCGCAAAAAAGACGATGGGTCAATTCCAAAGTCAAAAAGGCAAAGGATTGCTTGCAGAGGGCAAATTAACTACACTATAGGTTGCCAAAGCCTCCACACATGGAGCGATTTCGAAGCTGTTATTTGAATAGTAGCGTCTAACTTCGTGTGCAAGATATTCGCTGCGAGTCACTCAATTAGGAGCTTTTAAAAGTTCACGCCATTCGATAAGAACATGTTCAATTTATTACAGTGTTGTTTTTACTTTTTCTGTATTTTTTTTATAGTACATGTCTTTATTTTCTACCGTTTATTAAAATTAAAATTATTACATATCGTGTTTCGAGAAAATTTTATTTGCACCTACATTGTTTTTATATTAGATAGACCGTGATAAGTTTAAGTATTTTTTTTTGTTTATTTGTTATAAAATGTAAGGTATACTACACATATGCACGAAGAATGGCTTATTATGATTGCGACAAGCGCGCGATTTCGCCTGGTTTTCGCCGTTACGGCGGCGCTGCTTCCACGTGTCTTCACCACCAGCCACCACGCGTCGCTGCTATCGCACCGTCTGACAGCTGACATTTTGGATTGTTTTTATTATTGTTTACATTTTTTTTCTGTTTTTTTTTTCTCCTTGACTAATCCTGTCGCGAACCTATTTCACGGTTTAGCGAGGCCTTTTGTATTTCACTCGATAGCAGTTTATTCAACTTGGTACAATTTAAACGAATCAGTCGTTTCAAAAATACAGAACGAGGTTCGGACAACATATTTTTTGACAGTTCACTCGCTACTTACTACTTGGAGTTTCAGATATTCATGTAGTTCCATGTTACTCTACTAGCGGCTTGAAAATGAAGCGATCGCTCGCCGCGGAAACAGCAGCGACGAAATCGTTTTGTGTGATCGAGGCTTAATTCTACAAGAATTAACTATTATGAATTACATAATAAATGTATTCATAAGTTATAGCTAACAATTAAACATAACAATAGAAATTCGTCCAGCACGACGAATTCCTTAGTCCGAATATTTACTACATCAATTTCGTTCAAGACGCTTTTAAAACTGGCAAGAAATAAGATGAGTCTTATAATAACTGGCGGCTGTTGTCAGGTTCTCATTTCACATTGAGGCATTTTCGGTATACTTACAAAATTCTATGGAATCGATTGCAACCATTCTCATAGTTCGATTAAAAATATGTGTTTTATGATAAAACTCTCGAAGCATTACTTACGTAAACGCGAGACGTGTTTATGCCATCACCTGTCATTCTATGTACGAGTATTTATAAAACATGCAACTTTTAACGAACTTAAAAATAATAAATAAATAAAAAGATTTATTACCCACATCTTGAGAATTCCTATAACAATATATCAACTAACCTATGTAATAATAGATTGGTACAAATCAGCAGCGGTTCTACATTATTGTTTTATTTTTATCAGGTGAAAAATATAAACATAAATCGGGATTTAAGAGTAAAAAGCGGGACAAAGCGCACAGCGGTTGTAACTGCACCGGATGCGGTTTAATGAGATCCATGTCTTCCGAGGAAGAGATAATTCCGACAGTTTAGTAGTAAGGTTCACAACAAGGTTGTGCTGCATAATTGGGACCTGAAGGATTTCAAACTGGGTAAATGTGGACATATTCAAACAACAGAACACATCGTAGAAGAAGATCCCCTTCATCAGTATGGAGGCACATCTGTGCTGAACCGAGTAAATTCCGATGCCGTCGAGTGGCTGGATAACCTCAGCATCCAATTATGACCTCCACCAAACTCTCGTCCACCATACGAAGAAAAGGAATCGAAAAAATTCAGATTTCAATATTTCAAAATGATTATTCCTATGACATCAATCCTAAATGACACAACACAAATACAAAACTCTTCACGTCCCGTCAAAGCCAAGTATTCGTACCGTGTATGTTCGCATTCAAGCAAAGCTCCCCTCTTCGGGATAAACAATTTACAAAAGAGGGGAGCTTTGCTTTTGAAACATGTAGATATTCACATATTAAATACAGTGGTTTTAAATAAAGTAATTATTATTAATTTAAAAATATGACTTCACAAAGTTATTTTAGATCATTTGAAGAAAAAATAATTTTTTGCTTAACTAGACGGACGTCCCGTAAAAATCGGTACGTTTGGCAACGCCGCTCCCCAATAGGACACGTCACATTTTGTTCTGCAAGTTGCTCTCGCTTCCTAGGTAACAACCACGTGCTTGGGAATCATATTTCGAGGTGAAAATACTTACGCAGGAATTTCTGGCAGCACCCACCGTCAAAGAAACCGAAAGTACCGAAGATTACTGTCACGATTCTTTTGGATGTATGAAACAAATCATTAACAACGCCGGTTAAATGTACCAGATGGAATTATGCCAAGAGCACACAGAAGATAAAGAGGTTTTCCCTGAAAGAGAACTAAGGACTGCAACGAACCATCTCCGCTAAGTGCGTACCGACTGGTTGACCCGAGGTTGCCAGAACATCTTACTCTTGGCGCCAAGCATCGCGTGATTTCAAAACATTTCCACTTGCTGCGAAACAAATGGCTGGATTTGAAAGTTGACACGCCAGGCGGTCACCATATAAAATAAGCTAACGTAGGTGAGTACTTGATTGGGCACGTTCACAAGGTACCTGCAGTGACGATTGACGAGACCTATGCAAAGTAGTAAAGCTAATCTGCAGATTAGTTACTTTACAAGACCGAACATTGTTTTTGCGTATTTTGATCTAAAAAGACCCTCCACACAACATCTCCAAAACTGATATAGGTCCCGGGGAAATTATTTTCCCAAGTGGTGAAAAGGGCTAAAGCAACATTTCAAAGGTTGCTGCAGAAAGGCAAGCGAATTGCAGATATTGGGAATTAATTTGGAGAAAACACTAAAGCTACGAAAAATAATATATTGAAATACCCTCCTGCCAGACAACAGATTTTCAGACAAGACTGCTTTACGAAAGGGGCATCGAGACATTGACTTAAAATCAGGTTATCATTCGTCCAATGAGTTCGAAACAAGTGAGATGTTGATGAGAATGTCAATTATTAATAATTTAAACCCGAGTAATAAAAAGTAATTCTCATTAACTTTAAGAGGGCAATATTAGTTTTAATTGAATATTAACAGTCATTAAGAATCTGAATCTTTTTCAGAGGAGTTTGTTAGATGTTCTGACGCCGCGTCATTTCAAATTAGTGAAAATATTTATTAATTTGCATTTTAAACTAAAAAAATTGGAAAGGGAATGACGTTATGTTTTTATAGGTCTAATAACACTGGCCAAAGGACATTTCCTTGGTCACAAAATGTTGTTGGACAACATTTAACAAGAACTGTAAGAACTAGCACGAAATCTGACGAAATCTTCAACCAATGAAACGATTATACTCTAAAAAAATACTACTTTACATTTATAAATAGAAAAAACAAAAATTAACAAAAATCACACATATTAGAAACACTAGATCTCAGAGTCAAACACACATACAACAAGGAACCACAAACACAACATTTAGACAACAAAAAAACTTCTTACAGTATAGTACTAAACTCTACAACAAAATCCCAGTATCCTTTAAGAAATCACAACACCCATAATAAATTAAAAAAAAAAAACACTGGATACGTTACACAGGGAGATTTGAAATAGAAAATACAGACTAACACCTAAACCACTCAACTGCACTTAAAACACATCACCTTACATTTTTTTTTTCATTAAGCACATCAATTTAATATAAATATTTGTAATTTCATATTTTGTAAATGAAATCCTCAGTAAGGGAAATTCCAGTGAGGATATCATTATTTGTGATTTTGTTATAAAAAAAGAAGAAAACAAAACATTATTATTATTTTCCATAAGCAAAGGATATACGAGGTATAAAGACAACTTGGGAAGGGAAAGAGAATTGAAAACCAGAGCAAAGAACAAGATCTATTCAGATCCCCTAATAAGATTAACATGAAGTGGGGAAGTGGAAGCGCAAGAAGACATTGAGAGGTACATAGTTATTCAGATCTGGCCACTAAAACCAGCCTGGCCAACGAGTCAAAACCCTTACTCTTTGTAGGAAAGTATATTATACCTACGTTCAAAACACAAGCGTCATATATTGTTAAATGTGTCGATATCCTATCACATATCATAATACACACTTGTGCCAAATAAAAACAGAACGGTAGTGAACGAAACTATTACTGGGAATCCGGCTGGTCAAATGTCAGACATTCGAATATACGAACAATCAAATAATCTGCTTGCCATGACTCGATTGGGGGCGTTGACCCGATACTTACATCGTTGTTTTCACTAATGGAGTACAGTCAGCATGCGCTTTGGTGCATCAATTTACAGATTCCACATGCGAATGGCACGAAAGCAGAAAGTATGATAAAACAATAAATGCAGTTACATCATCGGTGACCAGACTGGCATCCTTTCAAAACTGGACGTTTTGATTTCACTAAGATGAAGAAGTTTGCACCAAAACTGTTGCTAATTAAAAACACTACTTTACTCTTCGTTTAGAAATGATAATTTTGACTTTGACCAATCTTGTCCAACACTACTTTAATAACTGGAGGTATCGGACAAAATACGGACATTTTAAAATACTTTCTATAAATACCTATTATCCTCCGATAACATTGAAAAAGATAAATCCCTGTACGCAAATGACGTCAGAGGATTAGCATTTTCAGCAAACCTGAAACATTATTACAAGAAATCTAGTACAGAATTGACGTCACGAAAGATTTCGGGCATACAAAGGAGAAATTAAATGAGAGAATTGTTAATATCCTTCCCTCGTGATATGGGGACGACAATTAATCACATAAACAGCAAACATCTTTAATAAACACGCAGGAAATTAGCATAAACATCTGGTCCATGATTAGTAATTTAACGATTTGCCACTTCCACTGACTTGTTTACTGGCAAATATTTGAATTGCCTTTGGTGCTCTGTCCAACACTAATTTATAATTTATATGTCAATCTACGCACGTTAAATGGACGGTGTGACTAGTTCTCTGTTACGTTGTCAGATAAAATAGTTATTAAATAGGAACAGTGGAATATCGTACACAACATTAATTGATGTTTTGGAATTGCCGCTAAGAGCAGAGACGCTTTATAAATTGAAAAACAAAATGTTCTTAATATGTTTCCGGTAAACTGATATTTCCTCTGAAAACATCTTATCCTTGTGCTATTTTCCACTCCAACAAAACTCATGATTACTCATATTAAACATTTATATATGTAAATTTTATTTTGTACTGACGCAGGGTTCGACCGAAATTGGTCGGGAGATTGAACATAAATTTTGGTTTTAAAGAATTTGCTTCTTCAATAAATGCAAATTCACTTTGTGGAATAATTTTAGATTATTTTGATGTCTTGGTTGTTTCTTGATTTTGTTTGAATTTATAGTTCCTATATATTATAATAATTTTGTTTAATTTACATAATAATTACGAATATAATAAACACGAAATGAGATAAAAAAAGCTACAGAAAAATAACAGCACACACATGAATTAATGAAGCAACGACAAAAATATATATTTTAGAGAACATTTAAGTCAAAGCGCCCTCGAGGTGATTTTTCACAATAACGGAGCTGTACAAATATTATTATTATTTATTATTAAAGCCTGAACATGGTTTTGGGTTTAGACATATCCAATAAATATTATTGACATATATAAATATATTATAATAACCAATAAATTATTTAGTATTTTAGACATATCCAATAAATATTATTGAATAAAACAAACACTTTGTTATAAACCACGGATTTATTGTATTTTTACGCCAACCGGTTTTGTTTAGATCAAGCTTCGTCAGGGCAAATATATAATAAGTAAAGAATAATACGGAGTTATCGTATATATATAGATACAGAAAACACCAGACTGATACAAATATATAACAAAAAAGAGGGAAAATAGAATAAAGTATTAGAGCGAGACAATAATTGAAAAATATTAGGTGTAAAGGGAGACAATAATATATATATAAATACAAATAAATAGTAAATACAACAGTGTAATGGGGACGTAATGAAGTCATTATGGTAATCCTATAATGATTTATACAAGACAGAACCATTATTAGTGAAAAAATGACTACTTATTATTATAATTAAATGAGTGAGTGAGGAAACAAAACAGATGTATACTGCCGTGGTAAGTATCTTCCTCGAGACCCAAGAAAGATACTGTGCTTTTACTTACGACGGCAGTATATGAAGTTGATAATCGATAGGATGTGGATAATAAATAAGTTTATTTTCGTAAAGCCTGAAAAAAATCATTAAGACTGGTACCTAAAATGTTAAAGGCAATACAATTTATATTAATTCATTTATAATAATTTTTGTTACACTCAATTATTTACCATTTCTCACCATTTATTGTTATTTTAGTAGTTTATAATTTCTCTACACATGTCGTTATTATTATTAAAAAAATCAGTACGCATTTTATTCTTACGAAGAAACAATTGGCTTCGAAACATGTAGATATTTATTTATTAATAATTGAGATTGTATATCTCCTTGATAGCTGCGGCTATCTCTAAAATTATTTAAGTGTTACTATTATATTAAGTCTATCCTCACTCCAACAACTGTACTACTGTTTTTTTCTTTTCAATTTGTTTAATACTTGCTGATAATTTGATATTTTGATAATATTATTCAAATCGATATTATGTAATTGGACAATATCTCTATATCAAAACTCTTATGCTGTTTTCATGTTTTTTTTTTAAATATTTTATCGAATTTGTGTACATCGATCACAACATGCATGCACTTATATTGTTCTAATTTTGCGCTACATTCGTATGATGATTGTTAATTATTGTTGTATTATATAATATTGTCGAACTAAACTCCCGCTGACAAGCTACTTGCAGTGGCTTAGCGGGTATAAGTTCCCAGGGTATGTAATTAATATTATACAATAAAAATAGTGATTTAAACAAAACTATTTGTTACACTGGGTGCCACAAGGTCATTCATTTTTAGAAACACGACATTATAATATTTAGCCAGTAGAAGGCGGTGAAACTGCATTTACCGAGCGAATATCATAAGCTTGTCATCGCCTCAAGGTTCAGCATGATTACATTGTAAGATCACTCGTGCACATCCGAAATGGTGCCATCTTATTTCGGGAACTGCTATTTACGCGAATAATAGGATTGGATCAGAGATAGTCCATACGCTTCATTAGTATATAATATTACGTTAGAGAAAACTTCTCACTCAACATTGAAAAGTAACTTCTATGATGGTTAAATCAAATTTAATAATGTTATTATTAAGTTCTGCAAGCATTTTTAGTTTTTATTATTGTGACAGCTGTTTCGGTGATCAAGGCCATTTTCAAATTCAATAATAACATTACTAAATTTTATTTACATAATATATATATATATATATATATTAAATGGAGTTCTACGAATTAAACACCAAAACAAGTAATAATGTTTGGCATTTTTTTGCGGAAAAGATTAGGTTCTTCATTCAATTTCCCTTTGTAAAAAGTACACTCTAACAACATAGAACGGGTTCAGCACAAATTTCTTAGGTACATAAATTTTAAACTCAAAAATACAATTGAAAATATTTATTATGTAAGTTTTATGAATCAATTGGATCTGATTACGCTGTCTGACGCTGGAGCAGTGGTATTATATAGAATCATTAACAACCCAATTGACAGCCCTGCCATCCTCGCCACTATTAAATTAAACGTACCGACGAGGAACACAAGACAAAATGTAACATTTTCAGCAACACTTACACAGCCAATTATCAGTCTCATTCATTAACCAATGGGATACAAGATCTGGGCAATAAGTTTGGAGGTATTGTTGATATATTTGCTGACTCCATTTATACAGTAAAACGTCATCTATACCACCACTTTGCTGAATCTTACAATATGTAGCTTGGATAATGTAGCGTTAATGATTTGTGTTATAATATTGTTTTAGTTTTCTAATTTATGTCACTGTTAAACGTTTAAAAAACATGTTTATATTACTCTGTTGTTTAAAATCGTGTACTTATAATTTCTAATAGCTTTTTGTATGTTCTAAAACCCATGTAAAAGTCGGGTGGGCGTATAATCAAATAAATAAATAAATACTAGGCTGGCTGGGTTTTTTTTATACGGTGTTTCAGCACGCATGAGGCCACCAACAACACCCTACTATATAAATGCCCAAACATTGACAACCAAGATGGCTGCCGATCTGCATGGTGAATAGGTATTCAATTACTTAAGTTCCTGACCCCAATAACATATATAAGCCAAATATGAAAGCTTAGATAAAGAATTGGACACAGTGTGAATAATCGAAATTCAAATATGAATTAAAATAAGATGATGATGATAATACTTCTACCGCTAGAGGCGCTGTCGTGTGTAGGCATTAAGACTTAGCAAATACCATCCGAGGAAACTTAACATTTCTTGAAAAGGATATATGTTAATACAGAAGATAGAGGGAGCGCGCTAATACGAATAACGCTTAGGACGTAAGCGATGGTTGAAAAAAAAATTAATAAAACAGGACATATTTAGAATAAATCTCAACACTACTGACTTAATGGCAGAACCGCACGTGTTTTTTATATCTCTCGGAGCATACTTTGCGATTTTTTGTATCGAGGAAAACTCATGTAACAACAGGGGAAGTTTGAAATATGTACAAAAAATTCTGAATGCGTAGGTTTCGGTAATATAGGAAGATTTTAGTGGAATCCACGCGTGGGCTGATATTTTGCTTGTAGACATCAGTTTGTTTGATAAAGTTGCTAAGATATCCAACATAAGCATGATAAAAATGAGGCAACGGATTGGGTTAGCTGTAGCTCAGTGGATTAGAGCGCACCGGATAGACCATGAGTTCCTGGGCTCGAGTCCTAGTTGCTACGGATAACTTTTTCTTCTCTGTGTCTTTTCTGCTTCATGTTTCATTTTAAGAGTTGTTAATGTTATCTTCAATGATTGAAAAATATATTACAATGAGGTTTATAAGCTTCTATAAGTTATTCCAAAAATGAATAATAATATAAATATTTAATTGGGACCAAATCACGAAGTTTTCATCGTCCAAAGTAGAATGCGAGACAAAGTATAGAAAAAAGTTTTAAGCATTGGAAATGAAATGACCCACATATTACGAAAATAATGACCTAGGCTGTGCTGTACATGGAAAACTGGTTACACACGTGGTTTTCGCTAAACAAACAACGTGTTGACGAATTATGCAACTATTATCGACGCTTTGATTTGATACGAGCGTGTTAGCCTTCGGACCTAGGTCGAGGTTTGTAGGGTATTCAGAATGCCTACTTGCTCCTTTAGGAATCTACTTATAAGGAAGGATATTCATCGCTACAGGGATAAAGTGATAGTTCTAGTTTGTAATGGTGCGCAAGTTTGTTTATTTATGTCACACCACAAATGAGTTTCAACTGCCTGGAGCCAGTGGAATGATGGTAATCACGCTTGGGAATGTCAATAAAATAAATTTTCAAGGATTTTGCAGTTCCAAATAAACAAAATATATATGGTCTGAATATTGTAATCAAACATTTCAAAAGCTTAAAAAAATAAGAAATCCCATTTTCACAACAGAAGAGCTAATCAGAATGAAATTATGATCAAGTTTAAAACTGCCTTTGGACAAAGGAACTATAAATATCTCTCCATTAAGCTTTATAATTCACTTCAACCGGCAATACAAAGTTTTCGAGCACCATACGAAGAAAAAGAACCAGCAAAAAAGAAAATGTATAATGTAAATGAATTTAAAAAAGAAATAATAACTTGACTAGAATTTAAAAAAAATGAGGTATTTTGGAAAAAACATCACAGCAG
Organism: Halesus radiatus; assembly: GCA_022606495.2. Classification (NCBI taxonomy): domain Eukaryota; kingdom Metazoa; phylum Arthropoda; class Insecta; order Trichoptera; family Limnephilidae; genus Halesus; species Halesus radiatus. The sequence goes on along the minus strand of JAHDVE020008431.1, from coordinate 64,155 downwards.
TTTAAAATATTCAGTAATTAATTGAAACCTAGTCCACCTCAGTACAGGAACCACTAGTCAGGAGAACTAAGAAAAACATTAAGAAATATGTTTTTAATGTTTTAACTTTTTAATATGTAAACAAACACAAAAAGAGTTATATTGAAACAAAATAAAATACAGCTGGGAATCATTTGGCCATTTCAGGAAATATTTTAAATGGTGGCTTCGGCCCCTGAGCCAATGAGCTTACTGTTCTGCTACGATGTATTTGTATATTGTACACTTATTTATTGGGACGCCTTTGCCAAAGGCCAAAATAGATAATGTTTTAAATAATGGTAATTATGAGGCGGGAATACGACACGATAGACGAGGAGTAATATCTATAAAGGATCATTATAATCCAACAAAAGAAGAGTGATAAAATTTAATGATATGACGTTGTGCGTAGACAACAAGGGCCCATGCAGAAAAGCACGTCCCAAAAACGAAACCTAAAAAAAACTAGTTTAGTTGACGTCAGAGGTAAGCTGATCAGAATTGCTAATCGGGAGAGTTCATCGGCAAAAGCTCGTAGGATGAAGCCAGGACGAAGAGACCAAGGCAAGGCCAGACTAAAGAGTCAGACATCTGCTGCTTTCATATCGAGCAGCAAAAAGCGCATGATAAAAAATAACAGTTCTCTCTTTCTCGGAAGAGAAAAACAATTTCGAGCAAAAATAATTATTATGATTAGGTCACCGTTTTATTCTGGAAATATTATGATAATGCATTATTTTACAGAGAGCAAGGAAGACGATACTAAATCCCAGTTTTTTAATATTGTTTCGTAGCTCTATATCGAAACACCAGTATCAGCATCGAGTGATGATTTGCAATTTCAATAACCGGTGTGACAAAAATCATTTTAATATTGAAGGTGAAAATACCAATAAAACGAAATGACAGTCTTTAGGATATCGGTTGTGTTTTAAAAAAAAAAGTTATTAAATATTAATATTATGGTAAATCTGAGTAAATTTAGATGCATGATGCAATATCCCGAATCATTAATTTTAGAATAAAAAACACATGCTTCACAGAATATTTATTTATTCTGACAATCCTGAAGACATTCACGTGGGAATAACGTGTTTGTTCTACCAGCGTTTCAGAGGAAGGTGCTTTGAATGACTAGCTCCATGTATCTCTTCGTTACCGATTCACGGCTGGGAGAAACATCAAAAGCATATTCCTTAATTGTACAAGTTGGTATATGTCGCGTAAGAACTGGTCGTTTCAACCATTAATTTTTGTGCTTGACGAGCTACGGAACAACTTACTAGCTTCTGTGTTTCCTCTTTTTTATGTGAGTATCGCACAAGAGTCCCAAATGCTCCCAACCGACTGGAGCTAGTGAGACTATGGCACCCCCGATTGGGGAATGTTGCGAGGATGAAGGTAGAGGGGTGAGGAGGAGATGGGAGAGAGGAAGGTGGGGAAGTACCTGGCTATTCAGATCTGGTCACCAAACACGGGTAAAGCCATTGCAAGCGACGTTTCGATTCAAAATGGTGGTCTTTTAACAGGGCGACACTGAAAGTATCTACCACTCTGGAACGTGCCTCAAAATACACTAAATATTATTTTAGATTAACAAAATGTGAATTGAGAAAAATTAATCAAATAAAATATAACCATCGAAGAAGATAATATTAACAAATTTCAAATGAAAAATGAAACCGAAAAAGACAAAGAAACTATAAAGGTATTGGCCGCATCTGGATGATTCTATTACAATGATGTTTATAAACTTCAATAAGTTATTTCAATAAATTGAAACACAATTTACTTGCGCACGCCAGGATTTCAACCCGCGACATCCGGATTTGTAGCCGAGGATCGTAACCACTCAAAAATGCCACAGTATCATACTCTCGAGTAGAGATTTTTTTTTTGAATGCCTGTACGACCGAATAAATAAATCAAAGTACTAATTAACAATCTTCAAAACATAGGCTATTGTATTAACAAGGACATTCATTCCTTACACGGGTGGATTACAACAAGTTGAACCAATATAAAAAAGTAATTTCCAGGTAATGGTGAAGCTATATTCCATAACAAATTATCGAAAACATCACGTAGGTTCATATTTCCGATGGGCGCTTAGTAAAAAAAAATATATATATACAACCACTCTTCCCGTTTAAAGCGAAATTAAAACCAGTCTTGCCTAGAGTTGATTTATTCTCTATTTCGTAACCAATTATTAAATATGGCATAGTTTTACCATCGTCCATTCGACCGGCCGTTATTTGCACGTACAGCTAAACGTATACAGTTTTCTAGGAAAAGCTTTTATAAGTAGAAGCGCAATGAACTCGAAACAAGCGAAGCGCGTAGACTGGCTAGTCAGTGATTAAGATCTGCACTGCGCAAATAATAATTTCATATATATTTAAATAGGTTACGATTCCAAATAATGTAGTAAGGACGTATTACGGTTAGTGCAATGCACTTTTATTTGACGTTACGGGATCCAGTAGGGTAGAAGAGTGGACTTACTCCCAGGGCCATTCTTCTCAACTTTTCGAATGATCAATCTGAGTCATGGATCAGACAAGTGTTTTGTTAGGTATTCGTTATTTTGCCTGTTTCATTCGAAATTGTGTATGGAGGTGCCCGCCCACTATAAAATAGTATCCAACCACGTTCATAAACGATAAAATAGTAGCCGCCCACTTTTAAGACAATAAAGTGACATTAAAGTAAAATTAACATAGATGAGTTAATATTGTATTTATTATGAAGACACACCAAAACTAATATATAAACTAACATTTTAACCTCCACAAAAGTGTGTGTTAAAAATACATTGAAAATAGAGCGTTAGCTTGACTTTAGATAATGTCGCAAAGCACATTGTCCGTTTCGTATATTTGACATTTGACGTTTCCCGACGAGTGAAAAAATAAGACAAAACGTAGCTTATAATTACTAAAATAAGTCGGGTTCTCTTCAGTTTTATTTAAAACACACAAAAAAACATGTTTTAACATTCGAAAATGAAAATAAATCATTGTCATTCAACATTTGAATCGCGTAAAAAAGATCGTAAACTATTAGTAACATTTGACATTACGGTGACGTTTGTTCACCCTGTTGACATTTTTATAACTAGTCTTCTGCTGAGGGGAACTTAATCCACAAAAACCGATATCCTAAATTGATCGCAAATTTGATCGAGAATTTAAGAGCGAATTTGTGCATTTGAAGCGTGTTGAGGCAAAATTTCGGCTCAACAATTGCTCAGTAGGGTTGGGAAGAACGGTCGTCAGTATCGTCCATAAATCTAAGAGGGTTCTTTAAATGGTTATTTATTTAGTAAATCAGATCTGACCAGCCACGTACTTTTCAATCTCCCCCTTCCGCCCCCCTCCATTTCTTAAACATCACAACATTTCAACAATTTGTGATGCTATTGACTTACTGACTCTGACCAGTATAATATACAGTATGTGGTGTTACATAAAAATGGGGCAATTCACAAAGGAAAATTGCCTTATCATTGAGCTCCGGAAAACGGCTGAAATCGATGAAGGGTCGCAGAACGGTCTTGCTATGCACGGTGTCAGGAAACTAGTGGTACAAGCGGGAAGCTGTGGAATCTACATCACATAGACAACCCAAAAGCTTCTTCTTTTTTTTCCATTGGAGATATACGAGTAAATATATACACTTTATTCAAAAGATTTGTATTCACTTTGTGGCGTCATTATTAATAAAATAATTAAAAAGTACTTTGTATTCACGAAATAATTTGTATAAAGTGGTGAATACAAAGTAATTTTTAATTCATTTAAAAATATATACATTAAAAAAAAAACTTTTAATATTTTTTTCGGAAGCTTTAGGATTAACAAATCATTTGAGCCGGGTCTACGCTTCAACGCATTTTAAAAGATAATAAACAGCTGACAAAAACCCCGTAGCGACCGATTTTTTTTTGTTCACCCAAAAAATTATTACACGATTTACTCGAAAACGAAAGCTCAAATCAAAAAAAATTATACCACATAATCGACTTCAAATGTGATGTAGATTCACCCGTAGTCTCCCGCTTGTACTATGAGTTCCCAGACACCATGTATAATAAAAATTATGTATATCCCATATTGTGAGACGATATAATATTATTCTATGTCAAAGAGCTTTATCCTAGGCTAGACAGTGAACATTTTTATGGCATGTAGCTCATTAACCCTTTGCAACGTAACACCCTTGTCTGCTGGGATTTGCGACGAAGTTTCACTCTGCTATGCGGGGTTAACATAGCTCTATATATTCTTGGGAAGGTTATATAGTTGGGTAGGTTCAATAAATCAAAAATCAGAGTGTAGCGTAGTATCTCCTTATTTCACTTGAAAATAATGTGGAAACTCAGAAGAAGCCGGGTAGTGATTACTAGATAAGGTACTACCAAATACCATAGAAACAAAATTTAAATAAAATATATAATAGAAATAAGTAGATACAAATATTTAAATGCCACCATTAAAGCAAATACGAGTATAAATAAAAATAATAAAGATAATACTTGTAATATGATATGCCAAAAGAAGTCCAAAAATAAGAACTTACTAACTAACCATCACGTTGTTTCACCGCAGGGGCAGGCAGAGAGGACGGACCGCCAAACAACTCGATCTTGGCATACACTTCTTGCTTCATTCATATTCATACAACCTCTTCTGTTATTCCGACTCAAGTATTTGATTCACAAGATCGTGCCGTGTCTTCCTCGGTCGTCCCGGGCTTCTTCCATTCTCATTCGCGTCGTATATTCTCCTTAGACCCCTTTCTTCGTTCATCCGCTCTACATGCCCGAAACATATAAGAGTACCCTTTTTAAACGTATTAATTACGCTTATATCTGGCTTGCATTTTTTATGAATCTCAACATTTTCTACACGATCATACATGCTTTTACCACACATTCGCCTCAGAGATCTCATTTCTACAGAATCCAGTCTACTTTCATTCTTCCTCTGTCGGTTAACTGCCTCGCTGCCATACATCAGGGTAAAAATCATTTTATTCCCTTTCTAAACCACCAGATCGAGCGTGAGCGGCGAGGCTTATAACTGTACAAACCTAAAAGATTCTTTAATATATTTTTTTTATTTATGAGAAAAAAGCAGTAAAGTCATGTGTAGCCTAAAATTTATTTTAGAAATTTATTTCAGAGAAAATTTATTAAATTGTATAAAAAAACCCAATTCGTACATGCCGGGCTGCTACATGCGCTAGTGTATGTTGCCATCAAATGTCAGACGTTGAGGGTATTATCATCTATAAGGGTATTTGATAATACAAATATAATATAATGTAAGCCGTGTACCATTCCCTAGCATTGCACTAACCCCGCCCAGTAAAATGTATATAACCATTTACTAGATATTACATAGAGACATGGCATTGGTACCGATCCTTGTAATAATTTTCTAAAACCTTGTAATTAGTACACCACTCATTTTATACATGAACTGTTTGTTAATAAAATAAATAAAAAAATAAAAATTGAGTGAATAAAGATGTTCAATAGTTTTAGGTTGGTCTTTTTTGGGTGGTAATAAAATAATAATAATAATATTTGGAGGACTTGTATGGCGCCGTTTTTTGAAATATCGCCTCAAGGATGCTGTACAAATACTGATTGCTAGGGTTTATCTTATTATGTACAAACAGATACAGAAACATACTTACCTGGTAGGTCACTCAAGATTAAAACATTAAATTACAAAGTTTTCGCTTGAGAAGATGATTTTGAACGCACAGGACACGTCATATATTAGAAAAAAATACACATTGCATGATATTGCAGTTACTGTCTAAATCCTTTGTCATTGATATGATCTTCATTAGAAGGTTATTGGCAAAAGAAGACTAGGTATATATTTAAGACATTATTTTATTTGAGATTTTCGATAATAATTATTTACAGTTACAAATAATTATAATTATTTACAATATCGCGGACTATGAAGAGTTTCAAAATTTTTATGTTAATTAATTTAGGTAGGTACTAACTGCTAGCTTCGTTATGTTAATTAGGTATTCAACTGAACCATTCATGGATATGACTTTCCGAAGAGGTGAGTTTTGCTCTGAATTCTGTCGAGTCTTTAATCAATCTTAGATCGTATGGCAGTAGATATATACAAGACACGCATGTACCGATAAAAGATGCTTTAAGGCTGTCCTATGTCTCAACAAGGAATAAAAACCGCATCATAACCCAGCTCACACAAAAAACCCTCGACAAGAAACATTAATTTATATAGTATCTACCCGTCTCAAAACAGACACCCTCTAGTGAGACGGGAAAAGTACATGTAACTGTTTAAAATCATATGCCAATAAACGCCCGGGTTGCCGGCAATAAAAATAAAAATATTCACACGAATAAATACCAATATAAGTTATACACAAAACGAAAACGGTCACTATCCCACCTCAAAACCAAAACAAAAAGGCAGATAGCAATATAAAACCACGATGATAAGAGGTGGAAGTTATTCCCCAAATGCATTTGCCTAATTGATTGCATAAAATAAACATTTTGATTTAAGTGTATTTATTTAGAAGTTACGACTTTCCTCCCAGCGATGGAAATAGAAGTCCAAACACATAATATTTATCATTTGGGGTCACCAATTAAATGAGCTACCAACTTTATCCGCAAAAACGCAAATGCAGTTTAACGCCTCAATACTAATATAGACGCTGTCAATATCAGTATTAAGATTCAGTTTGCCTTGTCAGAGATATTCGGCATAAGACAATTTAAACCGCAAGGATGTCGTGTCTCGTGTATTTATATATAAAGCGATGTGTCACGGGGCAGATAAGAGATATAATTATATTGAAATGAGCGACAATAAAAATAAAATCACTGAACTTCTGTCAAAAATAATGACGATAAATTTGCGGCCATTTGCAATAAAAATGCATTTTGATTGCCGACGATAACAATAATTTGAATACATAGATAAAAAAAAACAGTCATAAAAGAGTTTAATATTTTTTAGAGACACTTTGAGGCAATAATTTTAATAGCCAGAAATACATATAGCCTAAATAATTATGTGTCATCAGCCCCTTGGATAATTTGAAATATTAAGCAATGGCAAAACATTTTATGTGATGTAAAAATACCGACTTTGCGGAGCTAGCGGATCTACAGTATCCCCGTTTAGGGATTTTCTTTAATATATAATAGACTGCATCCATTTATTATGCACTTGAACAGTAATAAAGATACAAACATACGTTTCAAAATAAAAGTTAATCAGAATGACATTAATTAACAGACATATTTGCACGTCTCTCGAAACCTTCAGGGTTTCCTGTTGAAGATATCAAGATAGATGTTATTTAGCAACACCATACGCCGTGTCAATGTGTGCTGATCCAACACCTCTGTTCTGCCATGTGGCATGCAGAAATGTAAATATAATAATAAAATCCCCTAAGAAATAAACATTAAAACCTGCAAAACGTCATGCATCGGTCCAATAATAACCAAATGGTTAAATGGCCTAGGTGGAGAGGAGTCTGAAAAAATATTAAATAATATCACTTAAATTAATGCACGCCTAATATTACACCACAAACAACTTCGAACAGGCAATATCGACTTGACAAGACATGGAAGCACTTGTACACAATGCAATTATGTCCAGTTGTTTAAATATTCTCAATTGTCATTGGTTATTATACAATATTACGTAATTTCTATTATGTTATATGATATATAAATGTAACCACGTAACGTAAAATTTCGTGCGGTCCGCAGGTCCTTTCGTATTGGCTAAATAAAATGTTAAAAAGTTCAACAGGATTTATCGGTTTACTCTAGGCCCAGTAATTTTTTGTCGCCTTTGGCGCTTTCTTTATGCGTGATATTTTAAAATGATTCTATTTTACATCATTTACCAATATTTTGAATCAGCCACCCAAAATTACAAGAATATTTTCAGAATCATAAAAATGGACAGCATTTATTGAAATTGTTTTTTTCCCCTTGTGGCACTTTGCTTGAGTGTTCTTTGATTGATTTTTAAGTAAAGAAATGTTACCAAATCAATTTTTATTTTAATTTTTTTTTTACCCCTCGGAAATAACAAGGTTCCATCTGACAAAACAATGCCATGCGAAAATAGGCGATAATATTTTATTTAATTAATTTGTGTTGTTTCACAATTAATTAATTTAAAAATAATATATAGTATATTTGCGCACGTTCCAGAGTGGAAGATACTCTCAGTATCGCCCTGGTGAAAGACCACCATTCAGAATTGAAACGTTGCTTGAAATGGCTTTTAGCCGTGTTTGGTGACCAGATCTGAATAGACAGGTATTTCCCCACCTCCCTCTTCCCCTTCTCCTTCCCCTTCCCAATACCTTCAGCCTCACAACATTCCCCAATTGGGAATGCCATAGTCTCACTGGCTCCAGACGGTTGGGAGCAGTTGGGACTCTTGTGCGGTATTCATATAAAAAAAAGGCTCCAGAGAAAATTGCTTCAAAGTTCATTATCGTATAGCAATACTGTGTCAGATGGAACCGTGTTATTCCAAGGGGTCTACTTATAAATGATATATTTTTAAATGAATTATGACTTGGCATCAGAAGATTTAACATAAATTTATTCTGATGCGATATCTTGGATAGGTGCCTAGTTAAATTATTGGTTTATAATATATCAGAGGCGTGCAGTCCCTCGAGGCTGAAAAGCTGTGCCTACCCTAAGAAAAATAACACCACACATTTGTAACCAAAATATATTTGGTAAGGAACAGGAACGCCCATTTATTCGGTTGGCCGCAACAATCAGCGAAAGATGGTAATAACTAACTAACTAACTAACTAACCATCACGCCGTTTCCCCGCAGGGGTAGGCAGAGAGGACGGACCGCCAAACAACTCGATCTTGGCATACACCTCTTGCTTCATTCACATTCATACATCGTCTCATACATTCTCTTCTATTATTCAAGTATTTGATTCACTTGATCATGCCATGTCTTCCTCGGACGTCCTCGGCTTCTTCTTCCATTCACATTCGCGTCATACATTCTTCTTACTCCTTTCTTCGTTCATTCGCTCCACATGCCCAAACCATCTAAGCGTCCCTTTCTTAATCTTACTCATTACGCTTACATCAGCCTTGAATTCCTTACGAATTTCAATATTTTTCACACGATCATACATGGTTTTACCACACATTCGTCTCAGAGATCTCATTTCTACGGCATTCAGTTTACTTTCATCCTTCTTCTGCCAATTCCATGCCTCACTGCCATACATCAGGGTTGGTATCAGCACTCCATTGTGGACTGCTAGCTTGGTAATAAATTAGCCATTTTTAAAAATACATATATACCTACTAGCTCCGGACGGTTGGGACTCTTGTACGGTGTTAACATAAAAAAATGTTTAATTTTTTTAAATTTAAGTATATACTAGCGACACCATCGACTGCAAAGTTGACGATGTCAAGCTATAGGTGCTATAGGTACACATGGATAAATTGGTTCTCCAGTCTAAAAAGGTAAAAAGGTTGTGCATCACTGATATGCTAAATAATAAAACAGGTAATAAATATTATACCGCAGTATTGAAAATAAATTAAACCATATTTTAAATAATTCTAATATAAATGTATTATTGTCAAGGAGCATGCAGCTCTGCCATGGAGGTCAACGTAATTTTTAATCAAACAATATTTTGAATGCCAATGGACGTTTTAAGTGAAGCTGTCGAGAAGTCTAGACGGATTTTAATTATAGTAATGCAATTTAATCAAATGCCCCAGATTGACAATACGCTCAACTTCTGACATTTGATGACAACATGCTACACTAGCGCCACTGACGACTCAAGAAGTATTAATTGTGTTTTTCTTCATATGAAATATATATATATATGTGTAGAATAATTTTCTCGGTTTACCCGCGTAATGTAGTCCTTAGAAGGACTTTTTAACTCCTGACGTTTCGGACAAATCACATTGTCCACCTTCAGAGGCCTTATGTCTTGAGTTTTGTTTTGAACTGATCGCTTGAGCGTGTCCGTTCAATCCAAAAGTCAAAACCTATATAAATTTATCTACACGCGTTCTGCGTCCTAGACTATTAAAATGATTTGCAACCACTTAGGTTTTGACTTTTGGATTGAACGGACACGCTCAAGCGATCAGTTCAAAACAAAACTCAAGACATACGGCCTCTGAAGATGGACAATGTGATTTGTCCGAAACGTCAGGAGTTAAAAAGTCCTTCTAAGGACTACATTACGCGGGTAAACCGAGAAAATTATTCTACATCTTACACCCGTGAAAATCTCAACCATAACACATATATATATATATATATATATATATATATATATAAATGAATGCTTGTCTGTCTGATATCTTTGTTTAAAATTACTTGACCGGTTTCGCTGAAAATAGCACACTTTGTTCTTATTAGTGCCGGGAAGGTTTAGAGGTAGTTTGAATGAAATTCAATATGTAAAACTGTTGCTATCACGTTGTAAAATTAGTATGAAAAATATTTAACCAGCTGTGTTGTATTGAGGTTAGCGCATAGATATACAATTCTGGTTATAGTCACAGATTACATGTTCAAAAGAAGAAGGTTTGTTTGGGTAGAATATTTTAAAAATGGAAAACACGAGTAGGTACCAACTTGAGAACTTTATTATTTATATATATTTAAAAAAAAAAAAATTAAGCAAGGCTTCAAATCAATTATGGCACCCAAACGACAAGCAAACATTCACAACTTCATAACTTTATTCCACAGTAAATAAATAATCCCGAGCAAGGCCGGGTACACATCAACTAGTTCTTAATAAATTATAGAAATCTAAAATTTATAAAATCAGGTTACCCACGTATAAGTTTACTGATTTTTTTGCTGATACATAAAAAATAATAATAAAGAGGCTATTAGGTTTGTACTAATAGTTATAAGCCTTGCCGACGCTCGCGCTCCGTCTGGTGGTTTAGAAAAGGAATAAAATAGTGATTTTTTTTCACATTTCACAATTTTTATCATGTTTTTTTTATAACTACCTCACGCATGTAGGTAAGTACCATAAAATGCATTTAATGAAACCGCAAAGAATGTGAGACGACCGCACGAAGAGAATAAAAATAAAAGCAGCCTAAAACAAAATAAAACTGTCAACAGTACAGTCGACAAGTAACGAGAAATGTTAAATAAATACAATATTGGCAGCAGAACGATTACAGAACTAAATTGTAACAGCAATTTCGGAGGAATTACGTCCAGTCGGTCATCTCAAATTTAAGGCAAACCAATGTAGAACCTCATAAACCTTCCACACGACTGGTTTGCCAGATACTAATAAAGCCATGGCGTCGAAAAGTTCGACCATCCAGTCGTCCTTTCCTAAAATCAACCTTAAAAACTTTAGGAAAGGACGACCGGATTGGTCGAACCTTTCGACGTCATGGCATTTTTACTATCGGGGAAACCAGTCGTGTGGAAGGGCTATTAGCAATAACATACTGGACCTGCGATGGGTCGAGACCGCCCAAGAAGCGCAAGATCAGTACATCATCTGTAAAATCCATCAAGGACCGATGGGTTCTTTGATTCCAAACTTATGTTCTTAGACCGTATATTGAAGTTATTTACATCGCGAAACTATTGGGGTGTGTGTCATGAGATCTAGCAAACAATTTACTAAACCCGAACCCATGACGTATTTTCAACTGCATTAAAAGGTCCAAGCTAGAGTACGTTCCCGCCGTATAGGCCCCATACCAGAAAAAAATTGAAATATTGGATCAAATACAAAAAAAAATCTCAGAAAGATATCATATAAAACGCGCTACCAAAGTCTCCAGTCTAGGAGTGGGACCCTTCCAGTAACAGCGTACTAAATCATACATAATTTGATAGAAAGTTAATACCTCCTGAAGTGTTCACCCAAATCGAATGATCTTTTTTTCATCAAAACGTATAATAGCAAATATCTAGTACTGAATAGAATTTATTTTATTTTATTTTTGTTTAAAATTACGAAATATGGCCCATAATAGACGAGTAAGCAGAATGAAATATCAAAATAATGTTATAACTGGCAGTTTATTTCCGTGGGCGGGCCCTAATCGAACACGGACTTCATAAATAATATTTTATTTTATTTATTTTATTCATTCATTAACGCCCCAAAGGGCCCTTACATATTTCAACATTAAAACGATTATGTGTACAGAACTTTAAAAAAATAACATGATGCATAGTTGGTATATAAGTGCAACACACCTACAATATATATGAAGGTACAACAATGTATAAGTGCATGCCACAGAGAAGTTACAAAGGGAAAGGCTTCCAATTTGTAGATACTACTTTTTTTTTTAAATAAAAATAGTAATAGCCTGATCTACATGATACACAATCCACAAGTGCATAATATAATACTCCCATAATACGAGTGCATGACATTGTGAAAAAAAATTTATTGTGTTTTTATATTTCGGATAATATAAAAATGTATGAAATTGCATAATACACAATACAGTATATGATACATAGCAAGAAAAAAAGAGGACCAAGTTTTTGGATTGTAGAATGATAATATATTTAAGAAATAATAATTAAACAATAGCTCTTATGCGATGCTTTTATAATTATTGCAACATAAAAATATCGTTCAGGTAAACTTAAAATAAGTTAATAATGAAGTACCCGGCGTTGCCCGGGGTTTTGTATGGTTTGAATTTTCCTTTTATTTTGAACGCGCTAAATATCATCTAAAAGTACTAAAACCCCGCTGGGGTGAAAAGGGTTGTTTTCCCAAATCTCACGTGGACAGTGACCTTTCTCTTGTTTAAAAGATCAAGTGTTCAAAATTTCATCAATCTCAGAATAAAACTGTATATATGTATACAAAACAAACAAACAAACAACGCCCGTCCGGGACATTCTTATTTATATAATATAAGATATAGATAGATATGGGTAGGTAGATGAACGAGTAGATACAATGATATATTTTTAAAAAAATGTTTGAAATATTCATACAGCACGTAATACCTTCCATTTAATTATAAACTTTCAATGAAAAGTTTTATTTTTTATTAATTTCTATATAATTTTGACATTTTACGGTAAAGTACTCATATAATTATAAAAAATATTATTACAGATTTTTTTCCATAGTCCTTCTCACTGGGAGATTCTGTGCTTACGCGGACTAGGTTTTGAATAAAGGGGTTTCAGTGACTCCTATATTTCAACTTCAAGGTTTGGGTAGGGTATTTCCAGTAATTTCTATGGTGTTGTTTTGAGAATAATAGTCAGTTATTCTTCTGTTAATTCCTGAACTCAAGTTTTGCTGGACTTAAATCAATTATTCATTGAATTACTTTGTTCGATACTAAGTGGGAGTTTGTTGTATAATTTTACCGCTAAAAATTCAGAGCTTCTTTTTCCAAAAGTAGTATTACACTTAGGCACATTTAGCTTGTCTAGTTGCTTTGCTCTGGTATTATGATAATGAGGAGTCAGCAATTTTGTCCTTTTTGAGATGATGAACGAGAACATTTTTGGCAAAGATTTTTTGAATAGTTGGAACGTCGAAAGGTTTAAAAATTTCCGTTGTTGACGTCTATAAAATGGTCTACATGATGCATTTCTGAGTTGTATTTAGTGGATTTATGTAATTTAATGCAGCTGAGCCCCATCCCAAAATTCCATACTCCAAATAAGAGTGGCATAAAGTATAAGCACAGTGACATATTTCTGGGACTCACACTTATAGAAAATAACGTACTCAAAATAATTGTTCGATTGAAAGTGCTTCTACCATACAATTGTGAGAGAAAACAAATTTTTTGCTACTGTTAAAATTGATATTTGATGGATCATCGTAATTACGAGTACATTAGATATAAATTGGTTTTTAATGTTATGAATAATGCGTAAGACGTTATCTGAAATATATCATGTCGATTGTGTCACTATTCGCACTACTCAATTATTAATGTAACTTGGACGTGCATAAAAATTGATCCATTTCATTCAGTAACAATATTGATATTGATTGATTCTTTTTGTAGAAAGCTGTTTTACAGTGTTTCTTCTAACTATGTATATATATATAAGAGTATATAATCATATTTCGTCATACCTCATTACTTTAACGTGTAATGAAGAGTTCCGTTCTTTGTTTGTTTTGTATATGAATCGACAGTTTTATTCAGAGCTTGATGAAATTTTGCCAACTTGACCTTCAAAACAAGATGAAGTTCACTGTTTACATGCAAGTCTCCCCAACTATCAAATTACAATCCGTTTTTAACGCTGCGGCAAGACTTATTACAGGCGTATCTAAGTACTCCCATATTACAGAGCATCTCAAAAATCTTCACTGGTTCAAATGTCCTGAAAGAATCCAGTTCGAGCTTTGCTGGATGGTATTTAAACCAATTAACGGGATGGCTCCAACTTACCTATCGGAACTGTGCATTCCTGAACATTCCAATTCACGACAGTCAACTCTTAGATCAGCGACGTCATCGGAAGGCTGGAGGAACCAAAGCGCACACCAGATACCAAGTTTGGTGGGCGTGCTTTCAGCGTGTGAGACGATTTAAGATTGAGAGCAAAACTCACTTATCTCATCGGAAAGTCATATCCATGAAAGGTTTAGTTGCATACCCAATCAATATAACGAAGCGAGCCGTTAGTACCTACCTAAAGTAATTTACAGAAACTTTTCATAGTCCGCGACATTGTAAATAACTATAAATATTTGAACTGTAAATAATTATTACCGAAAATCTCAAATAAAATAATGTTTCAAATAAATGTCTACTCTTCTTTTGCAAATAACCTTCTAATAAATATAGTATCAATGACAAATAGAATTTAAACAGTAACTGCGATATCATGAAATGTGCAGTGTTTTCTAATATTGTGCCCTGTGCGTGGAAAATCATATCTTCTCTTGCGAAAACTTAACGTAATTTAACGTTTTAACCTGGTTTGACCCACCAGGTAAGTATGTTTCTGTATCTGTACACAATAAGATAAACCCTAGCAAGTAGTATTTGTACAGGATTTTTCACAATAACGGCGCAATGCAAGTCATCCAAATATTATTAGTATTATGAGATTTAGAAAAACCACTCTCATTCCCCTTCCCACCATTCAAAGCAGAGTTTTAGTACTTCTTGCTGAAAATTTGTTATTATTTCAGAACAAGAGGAAAATTACTAGGTAGGAGTAGGGAGGAGTAGGAGTAGGTTAACACATCATAACCTCAAAACTTTCATCCAAACCAATCATAACCCCGGGCAAAGTCGGGTACTTCACAAAAATAATAAAATAAATAATAACTTACCGCAGAATTTTTATCACGAGAATTCGGGGAATTGTAATATTCAAATTTTAAAAAAAATATATTAACACAATATAAAGTCAGCGAAATTGCTTAGCAACTGCGAAAGCCATTAAAAGAATAATGAAAACCTAGTCTGATAAAAAATATGCGAAACTGAGATAAATAAACTTGGAAGTGCGTCCATTCTATAAGTCTTTGTTGTTTTGGCTTCGGAAAAGAGATTTAAAAAATTAATCAACTTCAACCAAAGACAAACTTTAATCGAAATCTAGAAGGATGCGCAATTTGCCAGGCGATCATAATTTCACATAATAAGGAATTCCAGTCCAATAAAAAAATCAATAATAACGTCGAAACATAAATACGAGCATATTTCGTTTTTTTTCTAAAGTTAATTTTCATGGTTAAAATAATTTTCAAAGTTTCAATTTTTCGAAAGCCGCCAAAACGCTCCAAATCGGTTGGTTTTGAGGGTTAGAATGTCAAATGTCAAAACAAATATGATCTTTACCGTACATAATTTTATATTCTATTCATAGAAAACTATAACTAAAGATAAGTGATAACATTATGTATCTTTTTAGAAACTTTAACTCGAAGAATAATAATAGTACTGAGCATTAACGTTGTCAAAATAACCATATTAAACAAATATTATTAAGGTTAAATTCACCAAATTAAGATTAAATTTCACGAAAGCTAAAAAATACACATTTAAAATACAAAACAGTAATCCAGAAAAAATCTACACACTAATCCAAAAACAGAGTACACACGTGACGTCAGATGTTCCAAATACAATGGTACCAAGTAGTAGTAACTAAGGAAAGAAAGCTTAGATAATGTGTTCGGAACGTCGAGCGAAAGCCAAAGTATTGGTATAAGTTTTAATACACTTGAATGAAAATACATGTTAAATAAAACAAAAACTTTAAACCGGTTTTAAACCACTAATTTATTTTTAAATCAACACCAACCGGTTTCGATTATCTCAAGTTTCATCGGGATAATGTTTAAAACTAAAAAATACATAGAGTGAGCATATGTATAGTTGACATATATATTTTTGAAGATAATCTATACTTGAATTCCTATTTGATAATAGTAATTATATGAAATGCACTCGATAGAAAAAAAATTGCAAAGAATGCTCCGAAAAATATATATAACACGCGTGGTTCTGCTATTTAACATGTTATAGATATGAAAATATTCACAGCGTTTCTTTAAATGATATATAAGTCAGTAGACTAAAGATTTTTGCTTGATTCTAAATATATGGTGTTTTATTAAATATTTTTAAAACGGTCGCCCAATACGTTATTTATGTTATTAATTGTTTTTGTGTTTAATTCGGAGAACTCCATTTAATTTTTTAATTAATGTAAATCAAATTTTAAAATATTATTTTTAAGTTCTGCAAGCATTTTAGTTTTTATTTTTGTGACAGTTGTTTCGGCGTTCAAGGCCATTTTCAAAAAAAAAAAATTTTCAAATGTTTGAAAATGGTCTTGCACCCCGAAACAGCTGTCACTATAATAAAAACTAAAATACTGGCTAAACTTAATAGTGAAATTATTAAAGTTGGTTAATATTAATTTTAAAAAAAAGAAGTTATTTATGTTAGCGCGCTCCGTCTCTCGTCCGTATTAACATATCTCTTTTTCAAAGAATGTTCAATTGCAGCTCGGAGGGTATTGCTGGGTCTTAAAAGATAGTGTATACACAAAGCTATCATTATATTGGAGAATCGCAAGAGACGATTACTCACTCTACTGTGTACCTACTTCTTTAAAAATAATACACGCTACTAGTATATTAGATTCCAAGATAGGAGATAATATCTTTATGTATAAACACATCTGATCAGAATTTTAATTTAGCTTTGTCTAAATGCCTTCAGGTGTTTCAAAAAAACAAAACATTGCACGTATTTTCCGAGAAACAAACATAAATATTATTCAGCGCCAATAGTAAGATCATTTTATTAATAATAATATCTTTATTGTAATTAAATTTACCTATAACTAAAAGACATGTAGAATATAATAATGTAAATGTACAGTGGTTTATAAAGTAAAATAGAAAATAATACAATAACAATTATTAGTTTAAGTTTCACATAACCCGCCCCACTAGGCTAGCCTGTGATGAGGCAGTAATTTTTCAAATTATTTTATAATTTTAAAATACCTATGAATATACACTCATATTAAGATATGCTTCGTAAATCGTTGAATCAATAATTTCTATTACTGAATTATTAGTATTGTTTGTTTTAATGTTATTCTTTGTTTTAAGCATTTATAGTTCAATTTAGTATGTGATTTTACCTTTATGTTAGAATTTATTCAGTTCGAAAGCAACCACTTAACAGACAATTTAACTCAATTTATTGTACCTTTCTATGCCTATCAAGTGCCAAATTTGTAAATTGCATCGACTGCATTTTTCCTTCTTCTTTTCTCACCAAATTCTCAGTAAACAACAGCATTCATTAACTTACGGTAGAGATATTTAAGCCTTAATAGACCATTGTACTATTCACTACAAATATAATCAGTGTTAACAATTGTAGTGTTTTAATCTCACAAGTAACAAAAATACACCCGCGTCTAGATATTCTCGACAAAATAAATCCATACAAAAATTCAAGAATTACAACCTGGGGCTGATCGAGGACTTCCTGGCGCACACCAATATACTCGAGGTCAAATAAAATTACAACACCTGTTTGAAAACCTTAGGGTCACTGACACACAATTTGATCACGATTTTGTAAAAATCTGAAGAACCGGTATATATAATGGACGTCTTGCAAAATGCTCTTTAACCTATAACATACCTGCACGCCGACGGGAATAATGGAGATATATTTAACGTGAGTACCCACCCCCCCTCCCTTTAATACCCAACCTAATGGGTCACATGAGGTGTACTTCAATTCACATAAAGGGTATTTTATCGCGAAGCAATTATGGTCATATTGATTTCGTATGGAATCTGACAGCGAGCAAATGAAAGATGTATTCGCATCTAGTGGCACCGTGCGTGCCAGACACATAAAGTGGCAGACACGCCACAGACGCGAGTATTCACATTGCACCGTGCAGCACAGCACAGACACAGAATAGACGAGAGTACGGCTGTTAACTGGACTGTCAACCGTCCACCACATGTTTTGAGAATTTTACAAACCTATTCCCATATTTATGAATATTTTATAACCTATATTCCCTGATCAATTCAATTTTGTCGTTGTCCATCTCCCTGGCTTTAGCAACATCTAAGTCTATTGACGCCAACTGACGGCGATGCTAGCGATATGTCTTCATACTAACTGCGCGGGTGCAGACGTTACCAGACAATCTCAGCCGGTGCTGGCCGTTCATGCGCGGTAACGTTACGCTTACGTACGCAGTAATATGAATGTGTTCTTAGATAATGCAGGCAACTAATGCTGTCGTGTACTGTTCTGCACTGCGCGGTGCGGGTAGATGTGAATAGACATTTATGCCTAGGAAGCTACGAAATTTTCTAGTGGCTGAAATTAGCCACAGCCAATGTATGCAGCTTAATTCAACTTCAACGATTGTCATTCAAATTTCATCTTTGATCACCGGATAACATTTATTGAAAAAAAAAGGAGGTTAAAAGGAAACAAATAAGGTTATTGATTATCTTGGCACTCCAAAGCACCGTTTTCTTCGAAAATCCCTGGAGATGTAACGTAGCGTAGGCGTCGCATAAACACATATGTTATATACAAAGTTCAAATGTCAAACTGACAACCTCAGTGAGCTTTTAGAAGAAAACCTAAGTGTGCAGTACGTTCACAGGGTTTGTGATCAGGGTAGGCAGTAGAAACAGCGAATTAATTGATAGATTATTTTGAAAGACAGCTAACATGGTTTTTTTTTTACATGAATACCGCACAAGAGTCCCAAACTGCTCCCAACCGTCTGGAGCCAGTGAGACTATGGCATTCCCAATTGGGGAATGTTGTGAGGCTGAAGGTATTGGGGAGGGAAGGAGAAGGGGGGAGAGGGAGGTGGTGAAAAGGGGAAATACCTGGCTATTCAGATCTGGTCACCAAACACGGCTAAAAGTCATTTCAAGCAACGTTTCAATTGTGAATGGTGGTCTTTCACCACGGCGATACTGAGAGTACCTTCCACTCTGGAACGTGCGCAAATATACTATGTATTATTTTTAAATGAATTAATTGTGAAACAACACAAATTAATTAAATAAAAAATAATTGCGCACGCCGGGATTTGAACACGCGACCTTCGGATTCGTAGTCGAGCCTTACCCGTCGATGGAGGCCGTCAAAATGGTATTATCGATATTTCGTTAGTTAAGTTATTCTAATAAATAGATGTACCAACAGATGGCACTTATTGCCACATTTGATGGCATTACCAGAAGGCACTGCTTTTTAGACACTAACACCAACGAGTCGTCCCTTGACGAGCATTGCGCACAATAAATTCAACATTTGAATATAACGTAAACGTACTTTTGTAATATTAGTTCCTGCCTTTGACACGTTATGCTGTTCAGTCAGTGCGGCGCGCGCGGCACTTCGTTTCGTGGCCGGTACTTCGCGCGTATTTTTGATTGATTTCTTCTAAGATTTCTTACAATAATTTCCTGCGATTTAATATTACATATATTTTTATGCGAGTAACGTAGAGTAGGCAGAGCTTATACTCGTATGTATACCTCAGTGGGAACAGATGAGCGCTAACCGCTCACGACAAAAAAATGTCGTCGCGGAATCATTACTGCCTTGTGAATAGGGTACATGGGTGGAATAGATCTAATCACTCTCATATAACCGGATAAATGGTATTATAGTGTGATGAAAGCAAAGATAAAATACATATTTTTAATATATGTTCATGAATTTAATAAACTATTTAAAAAAGAGTTGATAAGCGAAGCTAGCAGTCCAAAATGAAGTGCTGATACCAACCCTGATGCACGGCAACGAGGCATGAAACTGGCAGAGGAAGGACGAAAGTAGACCGAATGCTGTAGAAATTAATGAGATCTGAGGCGAATGTGTGGTAAAACCATGTATGACCGTGTGAAAAACGTAGAGATTCACAAAGAATGCACGGCTGATGTAGTAATATTAAGATGTTATGAGTAAGATTAAGAAAGAGACGCTTAGATGGTTTAGGCACGTAGACCGAATGAACGAAAAAAAGGAGTATAAGGAGAATACATGACGCGAATGTGAATGGAAGAAGAAGCCGGGGACGCCCGAGGAAGACATGGCACGATCAAGTGAATCACATACTTGAGTCAGCCCACGTCAGAAGTCAGAAGAACCCAATAAAATGTATGAATTTGAATGAAGCAAGAAGTGTGTGCCAAGATCGAGTTGTTGGTCGACGAGATGGCTAGTTGATAATTTATTCTCGAAATGCTAACACAAATAATAAAATGATGTAAAGTTATGAACGTTCGAAGACTTTTGATGATTTTTATTAATTCTCCCGTGCTCAATGTGCTTTACCCGATCGCGCACTCTTGTCGGCAGTCAACGAGCGAGTGAGATGACAACGGTACCACACCGCACCACTGCAGATAGATAGCAAGTAGTTTTATTTTATTAGTTTGTTGCATGGCAATTTTCAGCGCCATTGAGATAATGTTACATAAATATAGTACTATAAAAATGAGCCAAGTATTATTACTTCAATTATGTT
The DNA here is from genome assembly GCA_022606495.2 of Halesus radiatus. Classification (NCBI taxonomy): domain Eukaryota; kingdom Metazoa; phylum Arthropoda; class Insecta; order Trichoptera; family Limnephilidae; genus Halesus; species Halesus radiatus. The sequence goes on along the minus strand of JAHDVE020008431.1, from coordinate 43,015 downwards.
ATATATCTCTAACGCCCTGTAAAATAATCACCTTGGACAAGTACTGGGTGGGGCCTACGATTTTTTTTTAATGCGAATAAAATAAAAAGGATTGCTGACTAAATTTATCTATGCAATTTCAGATTTTAGATCATGTAGTTTTAAACAAAGCATCTGTAAGGTGCTTCCCCTACGTTCTCTACGCACTGATAAAATCGATTTCTGAAGCAGGGTTGTAGGAAAGATTTTTTTTTCATAAATAATTCCAATTAAATTAAATAATTTCCCTCAAGGCCTATATCATCTTTGGGGATGCTGTGTGGAGGATTTTTTAGAGGATAGTAAGGAGTGAACCCGTGTCTTGAAGAGAGCCATGTTGTGGGAGGGAGGAAACATAGAGGCCGGCAGATCATTTCAAAGCCGAGCTGTTGAACAAAAGAACGATTCGTAGAAGCGACCGGTTTTCGTCTGACAAATGTCAACCGTGTGCAAATGTTGGGTGCGCGTTTGGGGTATATCCCAACTGTGCATCGGTGCCGAAGGGATCGATGACACTAGTTACTCATAGCATCTTTCATTAAAATACCGGTAGAACAAGGACACCATTCCCACATGACGTCTGTGTCCTAAAGATTGCAATCCGTTTGTTAAGATAGACGAATGTATCTAACGGACCGAGCGTTTCTGCACAGAGTCGAGGGTTTTTTCAGATATTTTGGTGCTCCCGACCAGAGGTGGCTGCCAAATCCTACAGTGGGGCTCACTTGCGATTTATACAGGGTCAGCAGTTGTGTACTATTAAAGTATCTGCGGGTTCTGTATAGTACGCTAAGCTTTTGAGAGGCTAACTTTACCCTCGCTTTGATTGAACCCCCATACCTGAGCTGGTCGCTCAGGGTTACACCAAGCATATTAATGGAGGGCTTGTTGTGAAGATTGCTCACCAATCGTATAATGCGTCGAATTATTCACAGACATTTTTATTTCCATACCTACAAGGTGGTTGTTGTGCAATAATTGTTCCCATGAGATTTCCAGAACCAAGGCTGAGTTTTATAAACACCGCCCTACAACTTTGCTTCAACTGAAGAATCTTATTAAGCAAGAAATCAGAAATCGCCAGGATTCCTGTGGACATGTTGGAACGTATAGAAAGGAACTTCAGAAATCGGTTGCATCAGTGCATAGAAAACGGAGGACACCACCTTATAAATGTTTCGTTTAAAACTGCATGATTTAAAAGCTTGATATTATGTTATCTCATTATCAAACATACTTTTTATTTAAATATATGGATTAAAAAATATACTTTGTATTCACCACTTTATAAATATACATAGATATCTACATGTTTTGAAAGCGATGCTTTCTTCATCAGGAATATATGAATACTAAAAATAATAATGTCAAGCATAAGACAAATGCTACAAATTAGAACACAATAATGTAAGAATAGACAAATTATAAACACAAACAAAAATTGATTAAAGTAGGTAAGTAATTAATAAAAAAATGCTAGTAAGAAATTATTTTTTATTATTAATATGAAAATAAATTCAAGAGATAGCTATTAAAAAAAAACATTATTTATTAAATTTAATTCACTATTAACGCTCTTTCGGATTTCTAAAATTTCATATTTATCCGGTTATATTAAATTATATTTAACAGGTGGTATTTGTATGAACATTTTTTAAACATTTATTTATATCAAATGAATGATTGGTTCCTAAAGATTTGCAAATTCAGAACAGTTGTTATTATTTAAACACCTTAGGTGTTCCTTAACTCTAATACTTAAATTTCTAGAAGTCATGTTATGTAATTTTTATTTTATTCGCCCTCACAAAAATAAAGTTTCTTGGCCCACCTGTATAATAGCTACTCCGTTTATTATGGATGGGATTCGATAAATTTATATTACTTGGAAAGGATTCACCGAGGTAAAAAACAAAATAAAATACCGTAATAAATACCTACTTCCAATATCACGATGTAACGAAAATGTCTTAAAAACCGTGCTTCAACACAAATTTATAATATTCCTCCGCGAAAAAGGATCAAATTTATAATCAAAACCAGAGACCCATAACATAAATAACACAGGTCTGCAAAAGAAAAAAAGAAATCAAAAATTTAAGTTAACAAGGAAGTTTATGCCATGTATATACAAACAAAAACTCGAGTGTAACAATAAAAATTGACGTGATAGAATGTGTTTGGTATTTTTTTTTCATTTTTACCAAGTTGAAAAGTCTATAAGAAAATGTATAAAAATCCTATGCAATTTTTTACTGGCAGACCTGTGTAATTATGCATCAGCATTTGTGGACACACTATTTCTTCGGTTACATTCTTATTGACGTCATAGACTGCGTCAATATGCCCGGGCAAGTGGAATTAATTAGCACACAAACCGTCTCCCACAGGAAATAAAATAACGATGTGTCCACAATATTGATTAAGATTTTTTTTTTGCAACTAGAACGTATTACACGCTGAAGGTCATGATTAAACTTAAATAAATCGGCATACTTGCAACACCACAAACGTCATGTAAAGGTTACTTGATAAAGGGTACTTACCTCAGATGTACCGAAAGATAAAGACGGATATTTGACAAAAAAAAACATGGAAAAATACAATTATACGAGTACCGATGGAAATGAAAAGAATTCGTAATGATTGTAATCTGATATGTTTGTCTCGTGTTACAAAAATACAACAATAACAATATTATTTAAGTCTAAAGTTTAAAATAGTTCATACGAGTATCAAGTACTTTTTTTACGTACATTGTATGAAGCTATCAGTTTGTGGTTATCCATCATAATTAAATGAAACAATAAGTTCAATTTTTTATTATTAATTATGTTTATTGAGATTTAAAAACATCATTTTAATATTTAATCATTGTAGAAAATAATATTAACATAACCCAAATGAAATATGAAAACGGAAAAAAATTACAGAAAATAAAAAGATTTCAGTCCCATCTGGGACTCGAACTCAGGTCCTCTGCCTATCCGGCGCAACCGCTTAACCAACTTCGGTAATGAGACCAACCAGTTCAATTTATGCCATCTTCATCGATATCATATCTCAAATTCAAGATTTGTTAATATTATTCTCCATTTTTTATTCCATATTATTGGCGGCTATCTTTATATTGATTACAAAGTTCCTAAGGAACATAATGGCAAACTAGACAGTGTCTTCGGATTAATATCCGATTTTTTATTAATATGAGACATCTATTGACTTTTTATAAAACTCTATCTAGAATATATTCAATTTTTAATTATTAATTATTTTTATTGATATTTAAAAACCTCATTTTAATAGTTAATCATTGTAGAAAATAATATTAACATAACCTAAATAAAATATGAAAACGGAAAAAATGACAGAAAATAAAAAGATTTCCGTCGCATCTGGGACTCGAAACCAGGTCCTCTGCCTATTCGGGGCAACCGCTTAACGAAATTAGCTAATGTGACCAGTAAGTAAATTAGAAACAATAGGTTTTAACCATTTTCTATTTTACGCGCGGGAAATGTATAAAAAAATGGTTAACAACGGAAAATTGTGACAAAAATAAAATAAAAAATAATGTGACTTACTAATCTCTAGTCACATACCCCCACCCCCATTGTGACACCTAATATGTATGTTCTAGCATAATTTTGTAACATTGTTTAGTGTATATTTTTGTTTTTATGATGGGACGTTAGTTCCGAAACAAAGTTTCATTGATTCATTTAATTTAATAGTTCAATTCGCACATTACCGTGCATATTAGCTATTTAAAAAAAATAGAGAACATAAATACCATTTGTAAAATAACAAAGTGTTCTGATCAATGAATCACTAGTTAAGTGCCAACTATACGTGTGAACAAGTACTACAAGTTAAAATCTATATTGGTATGCATGTATACGAGTACGAATAAACAAATTATGTAGTAATTATGCAAGGTGAAATTATTGATTACAAAACGATACTGTTATGTATTTTTTAGTTGTTAGACAGCCCCGATGAAGTCACAGTAGTGTTGGAAGTGTTAGTCTAAAACTCAAATAAAATAGATACATACGAAGACATATTGTTTTTTTTTTTAAATAAATTGTTTTTACTTCAGCACGAAAATGTCTCTAATACAGGTAGAGTTACCAAAAATTGAATTCAATAGACTGCTCTTATATGGGTGTTTGATTTTTTTTTTCCAGTAGGAGTAACATCAAATTATTTTAAAAAAAATAGTGTACCAATTAAAATAAGTTTGAGATAGGGGTTTTTCGGTTCTCTCTTTATGATCGGGTAGTTATTTAACAGATTCGATTGTGATTTACCGTGTTTATAAATGTTCATTAAAATATATATTACATGCACACATACATTTACTTGCCTTTTTAATACCATTCGGTAAAAAAACTTTAAGCACTAAAAAGGAAAAGATTTTATTATGTCAATAAATGGCAGATTGCAGCAAGCAAACACCCGTCAATCTATAATATACATAAAAAATGAATGTTTGTGTGTCTGTCCTCGATTTTCTCGAAAATTGCACGACCGACATCGCTGAAAATATCACAGTTCGTTCTTATTAGTAACGGTAAGGTTTAGAGAGTAGTTTGAATGAAATCCAACATGTAAAACTGTTGCTACAACGTTACAAAATTAGAATGAAAAACATTGAATCCGCCATGTTGTATTGAGGTTAGCCCATAGATATACCACTCTGGTTAGCCACAGATTACATATTCAAAAGAAGGTTTGTTTATGTAGAATATTTTCAAAATGGAAAACACAAGTAGGTACCTACTTAAAATTCTCAAATGAATATTTCTTTGTTTAGAGATAGTAATAGTTGTCACAAGGCATTACTTTCACTGTTAAATAAATTATGACACCCAAACGACAAGCAATAATTCATAACAAGGCCCGGTACACATCAGCTAGAATATTATTAATTATCTAGTTTTACGTTAATCACAGTTATTAAACACGCCCAAAACGCTATTTAAAATACAGTTAAATGAGATAAAAAAAAATTACGTACGACTTTCGGCACAGGTAATAAGTATTATCTAAAATTGATTTTTTTTTTAATTTTATTTCTGGACATTTATTAAGTTTTCTTTCATATTCACCGTTCGGATGATCCGTCAATTTTGTTGACAGGCGGAGTTATTTTTTAGTGAGCTGGTTACACATTTCTGTGCCATTTGAAGTCGCAACTCGTCGATACGACAGACGTGATTGACGGGACCGATGCGATATGATTATTAGTGTTACGTATAGGTGACAGCGTTGTCTGCTTTGATCGGTACTCGGCGCTGAAGATGGAGAGATACGATGTACGTGACACGGAATTGGTAAATTAGACTATTGATTTTACTATTGATATTGACGACCTGATACGGCACTACATACGGTAGGTACCACGGTAGCTACAGGAAGGGCGAAAGACAAATAAGGCAATAAATCAAAGCGGCAAATAAATATTCATTAAATAACTTCAATTTAATATAATGATTTTTTTTTTTTTTTACATGAATACCGCACAAGAGTCCCAACTGCTCCCAACCGTCTGGAGCCAGTGAGACTATGGCATTCCCAATTGGGGAATGTTGTGAGGCTGAAGGTATTGGGGAGGGGAAGGAGAAGGGGAAGAGGAAGGTGGGGAAATACCTGGCTATTCAGATCTGGTCACCAAACACGGCTAAAAGCCATTTCAAGCAACGTTTCAATTCTGAATGGTGGTCTTTCACCAGGGCGATACTGAGAGTATCTTCCACCGATGATTGACCGGTTTCGGAGGTACCCTTCCCCTGTCAGGATTATATTAAAACTAACATGAATATTTAGGTGTTGAAGTGGAAGGCGAGCAAAGGGGACGGTAATTAGGGGGTTTTCAAGGGGAACCGAGCGGTTCACTGGAAAAATATCTAGAAGACTATATTTTTCACGCACCGGTGAGCAAATGTGTCCACAGCCCGCAACACTGTAAATAACTAAATGTGTTAAAAAAATGTTAACTAAATTATAAATATTTCAAACAAATACCAACTCTTCTTGTGCCACCAATCTTCTAATAAATTTAATATCAATAGAAAAGGAGTATAAAACAGCAACTGTAAAAATCGTCATCTGAAGCGACCTGCCAGGCAAGTATGTTTTTCTGTTCATGTTTATACATAATTAGATAGAGAATAGGAAGTGATATTTGTACAGCGTCCTTGAGGTGATTTTTCACAAAAACGGCGCTAAACAAATCATCCAATTATTATGAATATTATTATATGATAAATTTAATAAATATTCCATTAACATAATTAAATAACTAACGTTACTTGACTTGCCAAGCCGGAAACTGATAAATTTACTTTTGCATTTCAAACATAGAATAAAAATAATCGTCTGGTAAAATATGCAATAGATAATAATAATAATATTTGGATGATTTGTATAGCGCCGTTATTATGAAAAATCATCTCAAGGGCGCGCTGTACAAATATATATTTTTTCTAATGCTCCATCTTATCACGAACTATAATAGACAATAGATTATTACAACTTATGGCTAACAAATTGCATTCATATATCTGTAATACCGAAGTACATGTACAATGCATTTGATCAATGAACGTTATGCCGAGTTAAAATATGTATAGTACATATTATTAATTTTAAGTGCAGGCAGATAATATTATACAGAACCATACTTACGTGGAGATTTATATACGATTTTGCACGCAAAGGACATAATATTGGAAAACACATGTTATTGGAGATACTATTTAATCCTGGTATTTAATTTAATAACTTTAGATACATAATTTAAAAAGCAAATAACTTTATCGCTTGTCTGAATTTAAAAAGATTCGTTTTATAATTTTCCTGGCAGCATATTGTAGATATTTATTATTTAGGAACTAAAAAATATCATTACTATGGAAACACCAAGGTCTTTGACATTTTGCTGACGGCTGTTAAAAATCCACTTTTAAATGTTAAAACAGATCACTATTTATATTTTTAGTTGTGAATGAATAGTTTAAATTAATTTTAAATGAATAAACTAATAAACAGCGGAACGAGGGAAGTGTATTTCAGTGATGTTTGGCAGAATTTCGAGCAAAGGAAGCTTTGTTCAGCTTAGAAGATGTTTATAAACGAATTGTTGAAAAGATTGGCACATAGTACGTCTGTTAAGAAATATTATTAATTTTATAACTATTTAAACAATATTTTGTAGATTTCTGACGATTTTAAAACAACCGTGTGCATTTTGACTCGAGGTTAATCCTTGACAATCGAATTTGATAGTTTATTAACAAAGAATGATGTCCGAAGGAAAAACATCAACACATTTTTTTTTTAAATTTATAATTTCGATCTGTGAATTTGATTTTCTTTATCTAACATCAAATACATGGTGTTTTTGATATATAAAGTTTTAAAAATATAAAATAAAATCCATGTAATATTCCTTGAAAAGCGTTAAATACGAGATCCAGTGTTCAAATTTCTATGACATTCAGAAGAATAGAGAAAACATAAAACAAAATCAAATAAGAATAATGCTAATACATAATTTTTTAAATTACGTAAAATTATCTTGGAATATGATATAGAACCATCTCCTTTCGGAAAGTAACACTAATTTTTTAACACTTTTTGAGAAGAGAGTGCACCTGGACCATTGTGTTTTTATAAACTGACTATTTATTATTGTGACAGCTGTTTCGGCGTTCAAGGCAGTTTTCAAACTGCGGTTAATCCTCATTATAACGACTTATTTATATGATTTTATTTACTCCCCCCCCCCCCCAATCTTAATTTTGACAGGTTTTTAAAAATAATGATTTATTGTCGGTAAAACCGATTTAGTCAGAAAATAATTCAAATTCTGTGAGGTTTTCACATTTATGATGTGTTACCTCGTATTTAAATGAATACTTGCAGAACTTAATAATAACATAATTAAATTTGATTTACATTACATCAAAAAATTATATGGAGTTCTACGAATAAAACACAAAAACAATTAATAAATACAAACGTACTTTGATTTTGCTAAGAGTCATCTATGTGTTGCCAATTAAACGATCGCAGCGCCCTCGATTTTGTTATGTTTTTAAATGTCAAGATGGAACATCAGTTACAATTATGAAAATGTCACAATCTTGCGTAGGCGCAATGCAATAATACAGTTAAAGGTATTTGAAAAAAGGCACAAAATTATGAACGTACGTGATACGGCCGCTATATTATCGCCCGAACACAACAAGCCGTATCCCGTGAGTTCAGGAACAAAAAAACTATACCCGAAACCCACAAAACATTCGTATACGTCAAGTTTGTTCCTGCGTCATCTCGTTTAGTATTTCGAGGGCAGCCGAAGCTGACGGATTTGTTCGTGTACTTTCGTCTATCCCATACAAGTTGGTATATTGTAAACACGTATTGTTATTGGGAAATCTAATGAGAAAAAAACTATGTTTTTTTACCTACTTTTTGAATAATAACCCAAAGGACGGGCGATTAAAGGCCAGTGAACTCTTTTATTACTGATTAAAATGCATTTAAAACGAAATTATCGCTTTGATCTGCGTTGTTCTATTTTGATAAAGATCAATGCAGTAAAAAACACTTCAGACAGTTTAATCTAATCACATATATTTTATATATCTAAATACATAAAAATGTCCTAATGCAGATTTTACAAATTTTTACTTATTTTCAATATTAATAATAAATATTGACACCCTTTACAATCGGAATATTTCCATCTGAGGTATTAAAATGATTCACATATGATAATGATTCAGATTGCTAATATTGTGATTTTTTTGGCAATCTCCATATATAAAATATGTGTGTCCTCGATTTTTCTCGAAAATTACATGACAGGTTTTGCTGAAAACAGCACAGTTTGTTCGTATTAGTGCCGGGAAGGTTTATAGAGTAGTTTGAATGAAATCCAATATGTAAAACTGTTGCTATAAGGTTTTAAAATTAGTATTAAAAACAATGAACCCGCCATGTTGTATTGAGGTTGGCCCATAGATATACCACTCCAGTTAGTTACAGATTACATATTCAAAAGAAGGTTTGTTTGGGTAGAATATTTTCAAAATAGAAAACACAAGTAGGTACCTACTTACGAACTTTTTTTTATTTATTTAGGTATGTTTGGAAAACACAACAGTATGGAGCCAATGAGACTATGATATCCTTAATTGGGGTAGGCTAGACGTAGTTGATGGGAGGAAGACGGGGGGAAGAGGAAGGTGGGGAAGATCTGGTCACGAAACACGGCTAAATTCATTTCAAGCAACGTTTCGAAGCTGAATGGTGGTCATACTAATACCAAGGTATATAAGTATTTATCTGACTGAGAATACAGTCGGCTGCACCCATGGCCAAAATACCCAGCCAAGAAGAGTGATATTTTTTTTTACATAAAATAAAATTTAAATATGATTACATAAAATAAAATTTAAAAAAATACAAAACATCCTTATGTACGGCAAATTTGTGTTCCAACGTTCTGGCCGTTTTTAATTTTAATTTAAGTTATTTTATCACCGTTTATTTTATATATCATTATATTTTCATAGTAAACGGGGTAAAACATTTTTTTTTAAATTGCAATTAGTCCCAAAATAATTGCTAAAGTTGCCTCCGAAATCACGAAAATTCAATTTTTTTAATGGCCTTTATTTTGTAAATGCATTTTTTTTAAATACTTCTTATCCGTACAAGATATTTGCTATACCTTTTGATGAAAAATGATCATTCGGTTTAGGTGAGTATTTTAGCCTAAAATCTAAGCCGTTCCTCTTAAGCTTTTGCTCTTAAGATTTTGCAGTTTGATCTCTATTTTATTTTGTCCATGATTTTTCTACACCTACCAAAATCGCATAGATCAATTTGGCGCACGTCGTTGATTTTACGAACTTACAACTCACCTGTATAATGCTACGAACTTATTTAAGTATGTACATAGTGTATGTCTGTAGTTCGTCAATACCGATAACGAAATGGATCAGATCAACGTTGTCATGCAAAGAAAACGCCACAAAGGAAAGTAGAAGCAATATAATATTTGAATGCCGTTTTGACACAAATGAACTTAGTCAATAAAAGATTACGTCATGCCAGCAAAACTACACCGCGTTTCAAGGAATATACCCACCGGAGATACCGCACTTAACGATAAATTTACCAATCGGGTTTACCACAATATTTACCGAGAGCCAAAATCGGCCAGTTGAATTTGTGAATCCCCCTTTTAGTTTATCTGGCTTCACCATTATTGGAAATTTCTCCGAAATCAAAAGGCACCATCAGCGAATGAGAGTTTAAAAAATAATCTCACATACGAAAAGTACATTTAATTATTAATTGTTCTTAACTCCATTAAATTTAATGTAAATCAAAGGCAGTATGAAAATAGCCTTTAATGCATAAACAGCTGTCACAATAATAAAAACTAAAAATAGAAGCAGAACTTAATAATAACGTTATTAACTTTGATTTACATTAAATAAAAAAAAAATAAAAAAAACAATATTTATGGAAGTACATATTTTAATTTTAAAGAAAGACAAACATTATTAGGTTACAAATAACCTGACAATATTTGAAAATCCCCTACCATCATCACAGTAAGCGGAAGATGTTGCTTCTGTCGTGATGGAGGACTTAGCCAGCCGACGGATTGAACTCACGACGCCAATGCCAACTCAACCGGTATAAAATGATATATAGCTCAACTATACCACAGCTGAGGGAGGGAACCAAAGAGTTAATAATATATAGAGATGTCCTAAGTAAAAAAAGGTTCGGCCTATTTACAAAAACCGAATTTTAAGTTTGACCCTTTCATAAATGTTTTATAATTTGCTTATCGCAGTCGAAATCACGAAACGTGGACGGCAGTGACCTAGGCTGATATCAAAATAGGTGTCACGTGGCATTTGCCACCAGCCGTTGAAATGGTACGTTAAGGCAAGTCTATTAATTTATTATTATTCACGTCAGTAGAGGGAATTCTCGAATAATGAGCTCTGAAGTCATAAAACAAGGCATGTAAAGTGACTTAAACTACCTTAACTGTTCCCAACTTTAAAAAAAACATATTAAAAAATAATCTGCTGCATCAATTTAAAAATATCCATGTTTGAAGAAAGAAGAAGAACTAGAGCCCTAAGACAATCACAGGTAAAATCTTTTAATATTCCAGTTTATAAAACCTCTTATGGACAAATAAGTTTTAAATACAACGCTATTAATCTATTCAATTCCCTACCTGTTCCTAGTGACATCAAAAATACGCAAAACAAAAGATCCTTCAAAAGTAAGATTTATTGATCACCTCCAATAAACCTTTAAGCTTCTAAATTCATTTATGCTTTAAATAAGCATAGTTAATTTTTTTTTAAATTATAATCTATTTGTCATCTAAATATCCTAGCTGAACAATCAATCAATCACCCATGTAAATTTCCATCTCAACACAGGCGTTTCACTCCTAGTGAGATGGGCAATACGTCAGCCGATAACAAATGTTCATATGTGTGTAAAAAATAATAAATAATTATATTATATAGAAAATTTGTGAGCAGTTGTAAAAACTCTCGAAGAGTGAGCTCCGGCGTTGTGAAATTTGCAGTGTTCAGGAATTCCTATGTCAACGCAACTTTTTTCAGCTAGCAACGTCATTTATTCCACGGGCTACTGAGCCTAATATTTATTAAAATAAAGAAAAATAAAACAGGACAGGATAAAAAAATGTGAAAATGAGTGCTCATGCCGGCTAGTAACTAGAAACAACTAGTCAATGATAAAACTAAATAAATGAATTTAAAAAATAAATAATCATCATCTACCGGTCGCAGTTTTAGCAATATTATCACGTAAATGATATAGAACAGTTTTGGCAGATAGTATCAGTGTTTCTCAAGAAAAAACATGGATATAAACATCGAATATTGGGTTAAACAAGACCCGTATCTCTGTGCTCCATATCGGGCGATAAGGCCGCACGAGCTATTGGGTAATTAACACAGGTTAAAATTAGGTAAAAATTGATTTGAATCAGTGGTGTTTTGTCACACTATATACGAGTATAGTAAAAAAATATCGGTTAATTTCCTTTGTGTTCTGGCGATATTGTACAAGATATTAACGGTCATCACCTAAAAATGAACACTATGCAGGTTGCTAACGAAAGAAATACCACGAACGATTTATCTGTAAATTCTGTACGTGTAATTAGGAAAATGTTTAAGGTTTCAAAAAACAATAATCCTCATACTGTAATCTTTTAAATTCTATATGAAACACGTACTGGAATAGTTCCATGATAATTCACCATACTTTTTATAAGTGATAAAAAATATTTAAAAAAAAAAAGAAACTGCAAAATCTAATTCAATTTAGATTGGGTTTCCGGGATAGTTTTTTTTTACGTGCTTTAAATGAATTCATATCACTTTTAAAAGGTGTGCCGATTCAAACGTGTGCCATAATTATTCGGCCACAACAGGAATACTAGGTAAAACGTCAAAATTACTATAACTGGTTTTCAAACTGCACATATATTCAGATATTTAGGGATGTATTTCATAGAATTTAAAGATGAGAATTGTGTCTTTTGAAACCTTACACATTTTCCAAACTAGCCGTATAGAACTTATTGATAAATCATTTGTGGTATTGCTTGAGTTAGCAACCTGCAAAGTGATGTTCAAGGTAATTTTTTTAATGCTGGCCCTTAATTGAATTACGATTAGTAAACCCGAGATAAAGCAGTATAATGACAATAGACGGTGAACTTGAGTTAGACAATTCGAAGAAACTTTGGAACCCGGTACTGAATCAATTTTTTTCATGAGAGGAATTAATTGTAATTGGATCATTTTCATATTGCAGTTTTTGTGAAAACCCACACAAATAAACTTATAGAACAGAGTTTTAAGGACCAGAAACACAATTATAATGATCAATTCTATCAAACACAACAAAGTTATCATGAAGTACTTACTCTCTTTATTTTTTATTTTTTATTATTATTATTATTTTATTTTACAGTAACTCCACACAGGAGACCCTGAGGGAAATAATTTACCTCGAGGCCTACTACATCATCAGCCGAGCTGTTGAACACAAGAACGAGAAGCGACACGTTCCCATGTGACAAATGTCAACCGTGTGCAATTTTGTTGCACCCAAACGACAAGCAAGAATTCACAACTTCATAATATTTTGACGGCCTCCATGGTCGAGGGGTAAGGCCCTCGACTACGAATCCGAAGGTCGTGGGTTCAAATCCCGGCGTGCGCAAGTAAATTTTATTTAATCAATTTGTGTTGTTTCACAATTAATTCATTTCAAAATAATACATAGTATATTTGGGCACGTTCCAGAGTGGATGATACTCTCAGTATCACCCTGGTGAAAGACCACCATTCAGAATTGAAACGTTGCTTGAAATGGCTTTTAGCCGTGTTTGGTGACCAGATCTGAATAGCCAGGTATTTCCCCACTTTCCTCTTCCCATTCTCAATACCTTCAGCCTCACAACATTCCCCAATTGGGGATGCCAGTCTCACTGGCTCCAGACGGTTGGGAGCAGTTGGACTTGTGCGGTATTCATATAAAAAAATATATATATTATGTGACAATTACATAACAAAAAAAATCCCGAGCAAGGCCGGGTACACAACAGGTAATCATAATTATAGAATTTACAGATAAATCATTTGTAGTATATCTTGGGTTAGCAACCTTGCAACGTATGTATTTTTGGGTGTTGACCATTTGCTAATACAATATTTCCTTCCGTAAAAATAAAATTATTCTGTCAGAGACACCCCTATAATGGCGCACGGAAGTATGTAAGCCACAAAAATGCAAATCACGAATTTAGAAAAACTTAAAAAAAACTAATCTTTACAGACCGGTCTGTGGCTGAGTTGGCATCGCGTTTGGGTCTCACACGGGCGTCGTGAGTTCAATTCCTCGTGGTCCCACTCCAAGTCCCCCATTATGACATAAGCAACATTTTCCGCTTACTGTGATGGTAGTAGGAGATTTTCAAATATCTTCAGGTCATTCGTAACCAGGTAAATATTTGTCTTTCTTAAGAAAAAAAAAAAATTAAAAATCATTATATTAAAACTGTTTTCTTCACGAGCAAAGCCATAGAACGGAAGAGTTGTACGAAACAAAAGATGAAAGAATAATATTTTTAATGAAAAATGTATAAAAATAAATAAATTATAATACTCCTCGATTTCCCACACTTCCCTCGGCCTCACAACGATTCTTTCTTTGGGATCGCATAGATTGGTTCCGGAAATTGGGAAATATATCGTATTTGTGTATCCAGTTTAATGCAAAATCATGTGTTTTTGGTTTGAAAATTGGATGGCCTAGAAATATCATAGATGATTTAATTAATTACTGCAAGTAGAACACACCTTGGCCTTTCGTTTAACCGGGTATTTTATTGGCGAGTCTCTTTATAATTCTAGAAAAAAAATCAGACTATAAAAAAACGTTTAAAGTGCAAAATCTCCTACTTACGAACCCTTTTCCGATATTCTCGTATTGTTCATTGTGACAAATTAATTTTTTTTTAGAATATAACCGTAAAACATTTTAATATTCATGCCCGAGCTTAACAAAATAAAATAAAACACGCATTTTGGCGATGGTTTTTTGCGTAAATCGAAACATGCGGCAGGTGTTCGACACCCGCATAAGGAGTACGTGATTTCGTTCGAAGTTTAGGAAGTGGATCGCCTTAAGGAAAAAATTAATTTCTTTAACATTTTAATAAAATACATAAATTGACAATATCGTTTCCTTCACGTGTAAATTCTAGAGAATTCTCTTCTACAGATATCCCCTTTCATAAATTTTGGGGAATTTGAACGAATTTCACGAGAATTCTGTCTGCACGAGTCCCCGCGAATTGGCTTTATCAGGAGACAAATGCATCGGAAGCCGAGAAAACCCGCAACTTGTTTTAGTCGTCAGCAGAACAGAGGACCGTGCATGCATAATAGTATTCCAAACATGGCACACAAAGAATTGACGCACAAGACATAACTATACTATAATCTCTATTGTGTATGTATCACATTGTGCTAGATGTGCCAAATCATCCGCAATCGCACACAATACAATAGTTTGAAAGAATGATAATTTGTTACATATCAATACGAAAGGGACATGAAAATATACTTAAGAAAATAACCTGTATTTGATAAGCAGATTTGTCAAAAAAAAAATTCTGAAAGATTTTTTTTGTCATGCAGACATATCCCCATTCAGGGGCCAAACTGTAAACCAGACCTTCTAAACTGGGCATTCGTTTAGGAGGGGAGATAGTGTTAAAACCGTAATATTATATATTTTTTACTTTGTTTGAACGATGTAGACCAGTGGTCCACAACCAGCAACCACAACCGTGGGTCGCATGCGCCCCTCGAGCCCATTTCGTGTGGCCCGCGGGCCTCTTCGTACGGCTGGCTGCCAGTAAAATATTAAATTTTGCGGTAATAAAAAACTTTAAGATTATTTTAGTTTGTCTTCAATGTTTTGAATCGGCCGCTTTAAATAAAAAGGTTTTTTATAAATTCTTAAAACAATAGTATTTTGAGGTTTGACCATTTTTTTGGGACTAAATTTTAAAGGATTTTGTTTTATAAAAAAATCTTTAGAAGTCTGACTTTCCTAACGATAAAAATGAACATAATTTATTGGGTTTTACCCTGAGATATGAAAAATTTTCGCGTTTAAGAGTAAGCTTCCAAATGTTTTTTTCTTCTTCTGGAAACTTAGATAGGCAATAGAAAAGAGTTTGATATTGCTTATTTAATAGCAATAGTTCGTAGTTCCGTTGTGATAAAAACCGACAGCATTTATTGGTTTAGACTTAGAGATAGAAAAATTCGGTAAATGTTACTCCGTGGCCCAATGTGGCCCTCCGGCTAAAAAGGTTGAGCATCAATGACAGACCTACACGTTAACATACATTTTTCACGGAATAGAAACAATCCAATACAACGGGGAACAGAAGAAAAGAGTTAACGTTGATCCACTCACTCGCAGTCCTGCTTTTGTTTACATCCTAGCAAATAACAATTTTCCACGAAACACAATTTTCTAATAGAAAGAATTAAATTTTAAAAAATTCAACCACGTTCGTTTGTAGCACAAGCTTGGTTTTGCCGTTTTTTTATAAGTAGATACTAAAAAAGGTTACCAACATTGTTACAACGCGTTTGTAACGGTCAAAAACAAAACAAAAAACCGAGTGCTTCGAATGATGAGGGGGTAAGGGGAACGGCTGCGGTGCCTGTTTCATACAAAACTGAATTTTGGATTGGAGGCCAGATACCCATCCAAACGGAATGATCTATTTGCTTAATTAAAGGTTTGGTAAATATCTAGTACGGATGAGAAGTATTTTCTTTATTTTTGTTTTAATTTTTTAATTATGCGCCATGAAAAAAAATCGATTTTCATAATTTTACAGGCAGCTTAGAAAATTATTTGCGGGTTTATCGTACTTTTTAAAAAATATATCACATTTGCTATATAAGTAAGATTACATAAATAAAAATATAAAAAACAAACATTAAAAAAAAAGGTTTTTTCGGGTCGATATTTTTAATTCTGTACGGAAAATTTGTGTTCCACCCTAAATTGGTCGTTTTTAACTTATTTTAAAGTCCACCATAATGCTTATTATAATATTTGAGAAATAAAATAAATTTTATTTTTCATTATATTTACAAAACTTTTTTTAAATTACCGTTAGCCCCTAAATAATTCTTAAAGATGCCTCTAAAATCGCCAAAAAACTATTCCTTTAATGGCCGATATTTCATAAGGTAAAACAAAAATAAATAAAAATACTTCTCATCCGTACTAGATATTTACGAAACCTTTAATTAAAAAATAAATCATTCAGTTTGGACAGGTATTTTGGCCTCCAATTCAAAACTCAGTTTTGTATGAAACGGGCGCCGCAGCCGTTCCCCTTAATGCGGTTACAGACTTTAGTATAATCTACAAGCAAACCTGCAACCTTGAGTAACGTTGTAAAGATATTTAAAAAAATTATAAGTCTGAATAAAACTGAATTCCCAAAATGACTACCTACATGAGCATGCTGCCTATACACAGTTGTGCCTAGCACAAAGATACGTGACAACGGCTACACGACTCAAATAATAAACAAATTGATTTAATTGGCGTGTACGACAATCCAAATCGATGTGATACCAGATACAAAACAATGTAGGTATTATTTACAATCAATAGTCATCACGATATTGAGACCAACTTATCTCGTATTCAAGTAATGAGAAAAATACTAAAGTGGGTGGGTTGCTATAGACATACTCGGTAGGTACTTACACAAAAATAACTTGTTGAATGCTGCATGCGAGAAGCGAATCGCTAAGATTCAGAATATATTCAACACAAAGAGTGTTAAGAATTTTTGAGAATATTTTCCGAGAATTGCGCGCACTGCAATTCTGTTCTTGTTATAGAAAACACTAGATGAACCCCCACTAGCAAATTAATAAAATGCCGGTTAATTCGCGGTACATCTAAAGCGCTGCTTAAGAGGGACGGCTGCGCGGCCTGTTTCATACAAAACTTAATTTTGGATTTGAGGCCAAAATACTCACCAAAACCTAATGAACTTTTGTTTCTTCAAAAAGTATAGTAAATATTTAGTACGGATTAGAAGTAATTTATTTATTTTTGTTTAACATTATGAAATATAGGCCATTAAAGGAATTGATTTTTCGCGATTTTAGAGGCAGCTTTAACAATTATTTGACGGCCTCCATGGCCGAGGGGTAAGGGTCTCCACTACGAATCCGAAGGTCGTGGGTTCAAATCCCGGCGTGCGCAAATGAATTTTATTTAATTAATTTGTGCTGTTTCACAATCAATTCATTTTAAAATAATATGTACTATATATGATGCTTGAAATGGCTTTTAGCTGTGTTTGGTGACCAGATCTGAATAGCCAGGTATTTCCCCACTTTCCTGTCCCCTTTCTCCTTTCCCACCTTTTTTTTCCCTTCAGCCTCACAACATTTCCCAATTGCGGATGCCATAATCTCACTGGCTCCAGATGGTTGGGAGCAGTTGGCACTTTTGTGGGGTATTATTTTGATATATATTTTGAAGGCTAACGGTGATGTAAAAATTATATTATTTTATTTTTTTAGTCATAGCATGGATAAAACAACCAAACAACCAGACCTTAGGCAAATATAATGCATAGCCGTATCTTCGTTAGTGATGGGCAAATTCCCGGAATTTTATTTTTGGGGAATATTTCGCAAATTCATCAAACATTAAAAGTTATGTTGCGAATGGCAAATGATTAAAGACAAAAAACGGACGGATAACGGTTCGATAACGAAACGGTTTGTTACGTAACAGAAATTTGATGGTTCGTTTTATAAAACTGGCGCTAAATATACATAACTTTTAAAATCTGAACACAGTGATTACAGAAAGTATACACCTACGCAGACAATAAAATAAAGATGGAAGATTTAATTCATCAAAATAGCAATAAACAGCACAAATTTTAATGTATTCTGTCACAAACAGAATATTCATGTAACGTTAAAAGGACGGTTGCAATTCGGTACAGCATAATAATGCAAGTATCGCACAGGTGAAAGGTCTTTAATACTGAAAACATTTCAACCTGATAATAGAGTTCAATGACGTGGTACTTTGATTGACATTAATATCTAGTAAGTAAACAGATTACACGACACGGGGTCCGTTTAAAATAGCAAAGACCACTCTCGCGTACTTTGTATCAATGGGTCAAATTTAAGTATTGCGATCACGCCACGTTCGTTCTCCACCCGATCCTGTTTCAGCATGATAATTACTAGGACGAGAAAGCGAACGAAGCTAAGGAGGAAGGAACTATAAGAAACCAGAGGGGCAAACCCGAGTTTAAAAGAACCATGTAATAAATTCAATGTATTAAACCTTTGTTCGTTTTGCGAACGAGCTGATCGGGATTCGTACCTCACGATCTCGTAGAAAACATATGTAAAACGAGTATATAATTTTTTTTTATATTTCATTTGTAAAACTACATTTCATTTTATATATATATATATATATATTTTTAAAATATTATATAATAATATCAAAAAGTTGGATAGTGACTTCGAAAGGCGAAACAGATGTTACGTGTAATAATAATTAAAAAACAGAACTTTTTTTAATTAATAAACACTTTTAAACTAAATAATAGTATATCATTGTATTCAGCTAATACTTTGCGGTTGTTTATAAAAATTATAATAGATATTATAAAATGTGTGAAAACTAAAAAAAAATGGTAGCCAACTATTAATTTTAATGGATAAGGGCGAAAACAACTTCGACATAATATATGTAAAAAGAACATCTTATTTTCAGGAGAGATGAGAAAACGCGAGAAACTGAAAAACATTTGGTTCCATGGTCCCATTGATAGCATGGGGTGTTTTATTACCGTTAACTGACCAAAAGCTGAAACGGAAAGACAATCGGCAATTTAATTTATAATTTATATGTGTTAAATAACTTATATTGAACACAATTTATCTAATTCAGTCGGCAAATACAATATTTAGCCTTAAAAGGTACATAGAAATCGTTGGAAGACTTTATTTACGTCATTGCATTTGAGATAGCAAAGTTGTTCATACGGTATATAGCATTAAAAAATAAATAGAAATCAATAAAATACTGTATTTATGTTAGGCTAGCAGAGACGCATTATTAATATTTTGGCAAAACTTCCATTCAATCATATATTTTGCAAATCTTTGAAGTGAATTTGTAGCAAGCGTGGAGGACGGTCGATCTGCCGTAATTTCAGACAAGAAAGGGACTCGTTGAGAAGTGATAATAATTCAAATAAGGTCCCCGATGCTGAAATCATCTCAGACGGGGATTAAGTTCTGCATTACTTTCACGCGCAAGTTTCCACCGGGGTGCCGGAATTCCGGTTTGAATGCTATCGACCGACCGCAAGCGCCGACGCATTCTCTTTATCTGATAAATATGATATGGCAACCTTTCCCGACATTCGAAGCATATTATGCTGACAGTTACAATATCCTCCTTACGTTAGTTTTTTTTTAAATAAATATAAAAACAAAGTTAACTGCAACATCTCAACGATAATTTAAAGAGCAATCGAAGATTAAACAACCAACCAAATCAGTGGCGTGAACAGAATTTCGAATCGGAGTAGGCAATGGGAAAAACAGCGAATTAATTGATATCCACAGACAACTTACTCTTCGTGCAAGTTTTCGCTACGAATGGCTAAGCTCCTGGCTGCAGTTGATGTTGGTCGGGATTACATAAGCCATGTAAAATATTCAAACAACCGCTTCATTTATGCATATTACAAGGTAATTACTGGAAAAATAAAAAATAAATAAATCCATATGTGTTTCAGCTTAATAAATACGGACCATATTTTGAAAGAAAGCGCCACTGTAACATTACTATTATTTCGTTAGTAAAATTTTACTAATAAATACAGGTACCGACAGATGGCAGTGTATGCCATATTTGCTGGCAGTTGCAATGTGTTCTGAAAAGCACTGCTTTTTAGACACCAAAACAAACGAGCCATCCTCTGAATGCGCTCACAGCATACATGTACATATTTGGTGTAGTATAAAGTAAACATTGAACACTCTGACGTCAGCGACAAATGGAATTGCTTAGATCCTGCCTTTGATACGTTATAGTGTGCGGTCGGTATTACCCGCGTATTTTTAAAGTGTATATTGATTTGGCAAAATTTTAAAAATTTATTTTAACATTATTTGTACTTTCTTCAATAAAAGTAAAATTTCTTTGCGGTATCATAATTAATAAAATTAATATGAAATACTTTGTGCATACGACTGTTTAATATCATGTGTATATATCAACATGTTTCGGAAGCGAAGCTTCTCTCGTCAGGAAACACAGTATACATAATTATGTTGATATATGTACACAAAGTATTTCATATTAATTTTATTATTCATATTTGCAAGCGAGCAAGGTGGGGTAGGCACTAGGAAGTGTTCATGTGCATATACGGAATGCACGCCTGTGTGCCTAATTAAATTTAAACACATCGCTTATTTGAACAGTGCTACTTTGGTGGGGCGCTTTACAGATCTAAAAAATAACTACATTAACGCACCAATTTGACTAGGGAAGAGCTGATCAACCAAAAGAGACTGTCCTCTAGACAGACGCCTACAAAGATACTTTGGACACATCGTTCGGCAAACTGAGAACAAGAAGATTATGTGAACTAGAAGAAATGCAAGGAAGGAGAAGGAGAGGTACTGACCAAATGTCAATAATAATTTATTGATTTATTTGATTATACGCCCATTTGGGCTTTTAGAACATAATATAAATAGCTACCAAAAATTACAAGTACTCAAGATTCTAAACCAAATCTTTTTCAAACGTTAAACAATGACATAAAATAGAAAACTAAAACAATATTATAACACAAATCATTATCGCTACATTATCCAAGCTATAATATTACATATTGTAGGATTCACCAAAGTGCTGGTATAGATGACGCTTTACTGTATAAATGGAATCATACATCAACAACACCTCCAAACCTGTTGCCCAGATCATGCATCCTATTGGTTAATGAATGAGTCTGATATTTGGTTGTGTGAGTGTTGTAGAAAAATGTTGCAGTTTATCTTGTATTCCTCGTCGGTATATTTAATTTAACAGTGGCGACGATGGTAGGGCTGTCAATTGGGTTGGTAATTTAAAGTTATTAATGTTAAAGTAAACCATATTTAATTATGTTATTATTAAGTTTTGCAAGTATTTTAGTTTGTTTTTATTATTGTGACAGCCGTTTCGGCTTTCAAAGCCATATCCAAATTGCATGTATAACTGCATTCATCTATCTTTTATCCATATCATCTATATATATAAAGAAGAGTGTCTGTAGGTGGGTGGGTGTGTTTTTTAAAATACAAATCTACAGTTTTATTCCGAGCTTGATGAAATTTTGTGAATTTGACCTTTAAAACAATAGGAATATCACTGTCTACCGAAATTTAGAAAAACCACCCCACATCCCCTTTACCCACCCCTTAAAGCAGAATTTTGTTACTTCGTGGTGAAATTTTGCACACTTGACGTTCAAAATAAGACTAAAATTACTGGGTAGGGGTCGGAGTAGGGGTAAGGGTAACACATCTCAACCTCAAAACTTTACCATAAACCATTAATTACCCCGGGCAACGCCGTGTACTTAGAGTTACATGTACATATAAAGCTATAAATATGCACAATTGCACAAACAAAAAAAATAATACATTTACATTACATGCTGGTTATATATAAATCTTTCATTATCACTGGGAGATCCATAATAAGATAAGTAACCCACTTTATTAAAATAATTAAGGTCGCCGTGCCTTAAAATGCGAATGCATTTATCCATAATATAAAATTAGTTTCCAAGCTCCGCCCGTTTAAAAAATTATGATTTTTCTTCCGCATTGTTGTTGGACTAAAACAATAGCGAGATTTTTATGACATTAATCACGTTCAGCGCGCGTTTTTTTTTCGCAACCCAGTATAGGGCTTCTACATACGAACACGCAAAAAATAAGAAAAATTAAGGCAAACCTAGTTTCATATTTTTCAACAAGTCAATCATATATATTTATAGTGCGGGCTAATGAAGGTTCTTTACGAGATTCTCGTGGCTTTTGAAATAGAATCTCCAAGATTTTTTCTTAATAATTATTATCACTCCTACAAATAGAATATGCTTATTTAGGTGTCATTAGTGATTGTTTTTTCGAGTGGGATTTACAAATAAATAAGGTTTGTGTGCGACTAAGATCAATTGTTAGTAGATTACTTAAATTAAAATTCTTTGTTTCAATCTGTACACTTCGAATAATGTATTTATCATTAGTGGAATCTGTTATAAAGTATGTAATTACAGCCTGGGGACTTTCCTGTAAAACAAACATCAATCATGTTCAATAGTGAAAAATTCATTGGTTAAATTATTAGCTCATCAAAGTTTATACGAATAAAGGCATAATATTCCATACTTTTATCAGAGTCTCAAAATTATTTTTGTAAGATCAATCCTGTGGTACAAAATTATATTTCAGCACATGAATAACTCTATGTATAGTGCAAATAGACTAGAGCACACTTGCAATACTTGTCACAATTGTAATGAAGGTTTTTGGTTCGTAAGTATACAAACTAATTATCAACAAAACTTTCACTTACGTGAAAAATCCCCTCAAGGGAGATTTACAGTGAAAAATCTAATTTAACCGTTATGAGTGGAGTGCAGCGCTATGGCGATGCAAGCGTTAGCGACGAAAATTGCGACGAAGCACTTAGGAGCTGCGTTCTTCAGTATGCGTTTATTGATCCTTAGAAGCACGTGTTCCATTTGAGAGCGGTGTATTGCAGTTGGCGCATATCTTGTAACCAATATATATATTGTTTGTTCTGTTATAATAAATTAAAACGATTTATTTCACCATGTCGGATCTTAGTTCTATCGCGGACAATGTATCAAAGGACGGCGACATTACGGATGATGAGCCCTTCGATATGATAAATGGAGACAGTGATGACGGAAGTGCGATTATTGGCCACCGCAATAATAGAATGCTAATAGAAAGTGAATTTTCCTCATATGAGCCCGCTGTGAGACGGGATTATATGACCTTTGCATGGGAAAATACAATTGTGAATCAACATAATTTTCTATTTTTTTTTCTCTATATATTTAGTTGTTTTAGTTTTTTTTATTAGATGCATGGGATACAATTCTTTTTAAGTTTAGTATCAAAAAGAATAATTAAGTTTGGCTGATATTTGTCCAAGTTATTTAATTTTTAGTTAATATCATATTTATTTACTAATAACACAAATTATCAATAGTTGTTGATGCACGCTTAAACAAGTTTCCCATCACTTGTATAAAATAGCCGATGAAAAAACGAGCATAGCAACAGATACATTAAGTGGAAGCCAAGAACAGAGGGGTGATGAGAAATAAAATCAAGCCAAGAAAATTAGTTTGAAATGAGCCATTAATTTTTGGGGAAAATAAGACCTTGCTGAATTTTCCCGAATACAGATCTAGAAATATTATATTTTCAGAAACGTTTCTCAATAGACGGTTTCCGCGTGGTAACACGATAAAATGTCATAAAATTAATTTAATAACGTTCCTACAAATTTCATAAAATTAATTCATTAGCTACCTACTAACGTTTTTATTCAAATATTAAATACAAAGTGATACCTTTTATTGAATAACAGAAATCTTACTAATTGGAAAATTATGTTATAGTATTTTAGCAAAACTATAAATATTTTAGAACTTAAATAAAACTAGAAAATTTATGTATTAATTATGCAACTGAGATATGAATATTAAAACTATTTAACGTAAATTGGCACTTTTGCACAATATGGAAACATATTTATGAATATGAAATTTAATAACAATAATTCAAATCAAGGAACTCATTTCTACATTCGATTTTGACTGAATAAATTGATAAAATCCGGTTTACTAAAAAGGTCAACAGATGGAAAACTTGAATTTGGGTGTATTTTTTATTTTGACTTTCATAAATGTATATACTCGTATATCTGTGGGGATGTAGATTACAAATTGTTGGCAAAAAAAGTAGACGATGCTTAAAAGATGCTGAGTAAACACTGGATGCTTACAATAGACCATCTATTTGATTGTAATAAAGATATTATTATTAAAACTTACATGAAATCTTCCAGGTCGACAACATTTGTGTAGCGGCATGCCTGGTAAGATCCATCGTTATGGATATCATAGCACTGGTCGTAATTCCATTGACGAGTATCCTGGCAAGGAAACGGAGTCGGAGGAGAATCTTCGACGGGAAGAGCAACATCATTGCGGCAGTACAAAGCACCCTGCATAAAGGATCGCTCAGATGCATAAGGTTCTGGGAATCGCTGATTGCTCCCCGAAAGTCTTCCGTGTTGGCTCCAGACCTGACCACCAAAGAAGCTTTGGTCTTGAAACACATTCAAACCTTCGTTGGCATTCTTGAAATTCAGATTCATTAGGCTAGAGTGCGAGGCAGGACGCGAGGGCCAATCGTAAGGCCTTGCGGGATCCTGCGCCAACTTTGTAGAGTTGAATCTGTCGGTCCAAGGCTGATCATGTCCCGAGCTAAGCGCCGCGTTTTGAGAGTTTCCATACTGCGACCACATCCTGCGGACAGAAGGCTCGTTGCAATAAACGGGCCCAGCAGGGTACTGGTGAGATGGATTGCAAGACTCCGAGAAGCATCGTGGATATGAGCAGTTACGACGAATAGTTTCGCTTTCCACACTATACGGGTAAACACATGAATTGTCAGTCACCATTGCACAGATTTCACAAAGTTACAATACTGAAACTTAATGACATAACCATAAAACCAAACAGACGACAGTCGAGACCACCGAAACCAACCGACGGAACTAAAAAAAACCAGGATGTCCATAATCAACAATAACAGACTGACGGTGTATCGACTCGCGAAGAAGACACCGAATACGGAATCAACGCAAATACTGATTATAGGAGAATAACGTTACACTGATTTATCACCTGTGAAAACACTCCTGACATCTTCTGTCAAAAAATTGAACGATATAATTCGCTAGATAAGAAACTGATATCGAGAAAATGTCTACAGTTTACATTCTAATATCGAATCTTATCCACTAAGTCAAATAAGTCAAACTCAAAATGTATCAACTATAAAGTAGATTTGTACAGGTTTGTATTTTGATATGGCTTATCTTCATTGAATGATTGTCAGTGTTATCAGACTAAAAATAATATGCCAGTAATCACTGGCGGAGACGGTATTGTGATGTCAAAAGCCGTGTATAATATCGTTATGTAAGCATTATATCGTTAAAATAATAATCCAACATTCATTAATCCTTCGTTACATCACTACGTAACCGCCCTATTTGACATGCGAGAATCACATAACTTAATGTTGTAAATTTCTACTGTGGACCAACATTTGTGGAGGAAGTCAAATCCCATCTTGGGATTTAGTGCTATGATGATGAAGAAATTTCTACTGTATATTAACTGACGATTCCAGCAAACATAAGCCATACTGTCTTTAGTAGATACGTAACAGTGCAAATAATACGCATTATTTTATTAGTAATCAACATCGTTACCTCAAAATAAACGCATGTCAAAAAAAAACTTATTCAACCGTAAGGACATATAACCTTGGTATCGTCAATTCAACGAATACGAAAGACCTGCGTCAATGGGCAAGTTGAAAAACCTGAAATGCTTTTATAAAAGGATTAACGTCATGGGACTCTCGAAAGTCCCATTCGCAAATAACTGGATTACGAAAAATCGTTGGCCAGACACAGTGGAAGAGGCTGGACACCAGTGGAAGAGGCTGGACACCAGTGAATTAGCAAACACGCGTCACAATAATAAAATAGACGATACAAAATAAGTAATAATAGCTTCAAAGATTTAAAAAAAGGACGCATTAACATAAACCCCTAAAATAATAGCAAACAACCATGTTCCAGAGCTGCCTATTAATAACCGAATTAACAGTGATTTTATACAAAACATTAAAAAATACATTAAGACGAACTGCGAGTTTATTTAAATACTTATCAAAACACAAAATTAATAAATACTAAAATCCACAATCATCAGGCTAAGATGAGGTATTTAATAGTAAGTTAACTTCATTATTCAAGATTCTAGATGCGAGGTAATTATTATTTTTCGTAAACACATTTTACCGATGAATCAAAAGGACATAAAAAGATATACATAAAAAACATAACACGTTTATGGAGTTTTCAATGCTATTTGGCCCATATGGATGATAAAGATGATGGTGGACAAGGAAGAAATATTGGCATGGTTAAGCGATAAAGTCAATCAACAGACTATGAGTTTCTTTTTTTAAATATATAAACGTTTTTTGTGGTTAGTTGGCAGAATTTCAAATTTACGTAATACATACGTAGGACGGTCAGAAAAGTCATATTTCTGACTTGATTTCGATAAATGCAAGGGTTTATATAAATAAAAAAAATATGCAAGTAATAATTTCTTATAAAAAACATTATATTTATCGTACCACCTAATCATATCACCATTATTTTGAATTAATACATAATCCCTCTCCGATGTCCCTGGCCTCCTAATTTGCTCACACCTGGCAATAATTACGTCGAAAGATTTTATTATTTTTTAATTTGTCATCATAAACTATTTCTTTCACTTGTTTATTTAAGACCGGGTCGGTTTCATCATACAACGGGCATCTTCAGATGGTAAGAGTAATTTGGTTCAAGGTAAAAAGAAGTACCGGGATTTAGGAACAGCCTACACAACAATGAAAGAAATGGCAGAAGGAAGAATCAGATTTATGTTATAACATTAAATCAGTTATGATTTCATGTCAGTTGTTTTCCCGAAATCTCAGTCCACGTCAGGCACAAAACATAATCGGAAATGTTACGTTAAGACCTTATCTTGTAGGAAGTTTTCATTACCTAAAGAACAGTTCATTGTCCTGGGATTTATGGCTTTCCGCGCCTGTAGGGCTTTATGACGTGGATAGGATATTTAATATATTATTTTTAACATTTCGGCAGATTCGAAAACCTATGCGGAATAATTTTTCGGGAAACATATTGAGTTAGGTATAGATTGAGAGAACGGGAAACCAGACAGGGTTCTAAAGATTCGCGAAGGAAATATAATATAATAAATTGTAAATACCGGTTTAACATTTCAGCAATTATAGAGAGGGTTTCCCAAAAGGGAAAAATACTTTTAGGCATAAAAGCGAGACGTACGTATTTGTCAATACCCAATATTAATACTCGCACTACATTACCCTTACTTGATTGGTCACTTCACATTATCGATTTGAGCATAAAACGATTAACCACGAAAATCTCTAAGCAATTTGCACAGATTTTCTAAATCATTTAGACTATTTTCAGAACGAAAGGTCATTCAGCATGAACTATGGAGCTTTCAGAAATCTGTTCAATGAAGAAAAAATGATGAGCAATTTTTCAAACGTTCAAGGCATAAGAAAAAACATATAGAGCATATCGTGAGCATACAACGAAAAGTGGCCAAGTAAATATTCCTGTCCATTGGCAGACTGAAGACTGAAGCCCTTTATATAGAAAAAAAAACTCACAGCTCCGTCAGTCAAGTCAGAATAATTTTTACGTCTATGAAACATAATATACTTTAATTTTAAAATATCCTAACTTGTGAAACTATGAGCCTGGATCCATGTAAAAATCCTCAATATTAATCTACCAAAAAACAAGGACTTTGACTTGGCCACTTTTCGCTGTAAGCTAAAGATACATTATTTTAAAGACAAATAAAACAACAAATGATATAATGACCCAAAGATATGATTATGTAGATACATGTACAACAATGCCCTTTCGTGTTTGTTTAAAAGCAAGAGTGGCATTTATGTAGGGGCCAAAGAAAAGTGAATTGACCAAACACCGGCGCATTTCATGGCCAAATAATACGTATATCGTGTACAAAATGACAAAACTTTTATTGAAAGCGATTCAATATTACGACTGTAGAATACGGCGAGTAACAGAAATTATTTTGTAAGACAATTTATAACCACCTAACTTTTACTTTGAAGACTTGTGGCCATTTATGCTTGTTAGATAATCATCTTGCACAGTTCTTAATTTTTTCAAAACGAGAAACATATTTTCACGAGGTACGAAGAGTTTTCGCAATACGATAAAGATGGAGTGGAAAAAGTGGAGAAAAATAATCACAACATTTCAGGTACCTCTTTTTTATAATCTCAATCAAAGTTTCATAATCTGAATTAAAAAAAAGTGTATAGATTATGAAAAAAAGAAACTCTAGGCAGTACTATTTTTTTCAATTTCTTTTCGGCATTTTAAAGAAAAACCATCGAAGTATGTTTTGAGGATATTCAAGAATTAAAAATGTTTTTTTTAAATTACGTATCACGGTCAGAAAAATGTCAAATTTCTGATTTGTTTTTTATAAATACCAAATCTGTGGAAATTTAAGAAAAATGCAATAAATATTTTTCTCTTTAAAAACATTGTGTTTTTCGTATTGCTTGATCCCGGTTTCGCTGAAAATAGCACAGCTTATTCTTATCAGTGCCGGGAAGGTTTAGAGTAGTTTGAATGAAATCCAATATGTAAAACTGTTGCTGAAACGTTTTAAAATTAGTATGAAAAGCATTGAACCCGCCATGTTGTATTGAGGTTAGCCCATAGATATACCACTCTGGTTAGCCACAGATCACATATTCAATAGAAGAAGGTTTGTTTTGGTACAATATTTTCAAAATGGAAAACACAAGTAGGTACCTACTAAAGAATTGCATTCTTAAGAATTGCATTAAGATATATTTTGAAAAATAAATATTTGGAATGAAATAAATTTTTCAAACGGCAATGTTTAGAGATAGTAATAACCGTCACAAGGCATTACTTTCGCTGTCAAATCAATTATGGCACCCAAACGACAAGTGAGAATTCACTACTTCATAACTTTATTAAAAAAAAAATTAAAAAACCTCGAGCAAGACACATCAAGTTAGTAATATTACAATTATTTCGAAATAATAAAAAAATCCCTCTACAACGATCCGACTATCGGTTGTGTGGTGGCTGCGTTCGCCCATCGCCACTACACGGCTATGATGTTGCGCGTTACGTCCTATTACTCGGGCACAAAAAAACGACTTATTACATTTTAAGATTTTATAGAGATCAAAGTGCGAAGATCTAAAAACATTTTCCGTGGACAAGTGGGAAGCAATAGAAAAGAAACAATAATCTTTTCTCTCTATGAAGAGGCGTATAGCAACCAGTAAACACGTTTATTAACTTTTGCTTAGGTTAGATGTTCGATAGGGTGGGCCGTCAAATATTTGTTTCGAAATTGGATTACGTCAGGGGTTGCAAAAGTTACACATTCGAATACTGATAACGTAAACAAAATCCTTACCACTTTTAGTCCTCTACCTTTTTTGTTTGATTACCCATTTTCAATATTGATTTAGTGAGAAAATTACATTTTTATCATTATGTAACATCTTCCATGGCAACATAAAATGTATTAGATTTCCGTACATGAGAACACATTTTTACTTTGAGTAGAACCTTGAAAAAATGTAGAAAATCTAACGTTTGTCACTTTCGAGTCGAACTGCTAAAATGTAAATATTATGTAAAAAAAAGTTATTAATTTTTTTTATGCAAAATCAGTCCCATATCCAAGCCTCGGTAGATTATAAAAAGGACAAATCTTCCATTTAGATTTAAAATCTTAGAAAAAATTACCGCTTCACAGTTAGTATGTCAAATACCAACCTGCATATACAGGGTGGCGCAAAACTACCGTTATGGTTTGAATGTTTAATAACTTTTTTATTTAATGGTTAATTACTATTATTATTTTTTTGTTATACAGTATGTTTATGGGGAATATTTTTGGCTTAAGTGTGAAAAATTATAGCCCGCTAGTGGTGGCCATTTTCGGCTGAAGGAAACTGGATTACTAAGTATTTTGTC
Source organism: Halesus radiatus (assembly GCA_022606495.2). Taxonomy (NCBI): domain Eukaryota; kingdom Metazoa; phylum Arthropoda; class Insecta; order Trichoptera; family Limnephilidae; genus Halesus; species Halesus radiatus. The sequence goes on along the minus strand of JAHDVE020008431.1, from coordinate 12,265 downwards.
AGATATAACTCTTGCCATCGAGTCGGGTAAGCTGGAACTTATTTCAGTCTTCAGACATGAGTGCCGCTTTTGACACGATTTTACATTATAAGAAGAATCGTTTGGAATTAGCTGATATCGCATTTAAATAATCGTTTATAAGCCGTGAAGGGGCAATATAATACCAATCAAAATTTAAAACTTGTTTACTTGGAGTACCCCAGGGGTCTGTTCTGAGCCCATTACTCTTTATCCTATTCCCAAATAAACGATTCATTTAGTACTCAATCCCACTGCTATGCTGACGACCAGCAAGTTTACTTTAACTGCTTATCAGAAGAAATGGGCAGTCTAAAAACTCGCACAGCTGAGCGTCTAGAAGCAATTACTCCCTGGATGACCTTAAATAGATTGAAGCTGAATCCGCCAAAGACAGATTTCCTATGAACTTGTGGCGTTTAAATAGCGCATTTTTCACAAAAACTGCGCTATACAAATTATCCAATTATTATTATTAATATTGAATAAATTAATTTTGTTAGAATCTAAATATTCAAAATAGTCGGTCATACGCAATTTTTGTGACTCGTGAGAGAACAATCAACAACAATCAGGTTAACAATACAGCAAAAATCCATACATCGGCCCACCCTTCAACACCTCGTAAAAGTATCAAAGACTTCGAAAAGCTTGTCACGTTTTTAATGTTACCAAAAAGCATTCCGCGAAACGTGTGTTTTTTAAATGATTTCGCGTGCACGATTTTGACGGAGCCACGTGAATTATTTGAACAAAAAAATCACGGTCAAGTTTAAACATTAAAAAGGGAGGAAACAATTTATTTATTTCAATAAAATAAAGGAATTGAAGTAATTTTACAACAGCGTGAATACCTAAATTCACTAATATTTTCATAAACGAAATAGATTATTTCTAATCCATAAAGTACAATATTATTATGCTACAAATAGTTGAAGGTACCCACAGAAATTTGTAACACAAAATATTACATTTTTTACCAATATTACATATAGATGCTTTTACAGTCTGATATTTCGCAGTTAACAAAAAATTAGGGCGCTGTGATCGTTCAAAGGGTTTTAAATGACAAAACACCAAGATGACTCATAGGAAGAAGAGTGTAAGTTTAAAAAAGAACAATGGTCCGAGAGCATATTTTTACTTTCACCGAACGGTATTTATATATTACATTAAAAAAAAAATTAAAAAATCGTAGTTCAAAATTATTAAGAATATAAAAAAGTTAACAATTGAGTTGTTATGATTTTCCTGTGGATGTCATTATTTTACTACAAATAATAAACTGCTAAACTCGAATGTGAGGCATAATCTCAAATCTGAATGTACGTGGTTATTTATAACTGTTTCATAATCGGCATAAATCTACATAGATTCTTCCTAAATCATTATGTTGGACACCAGCTTTCTCGCTCGAAATTCAGCTAAATAACGATTGAAAACGTCAAAACCTTGGTGTTGCCATAGCAATGAACATTTTCAGTTCCAATTGATTAAATGTTCACAGAATTCCGCCATGAAATTTCAGGAGAAGAGATAAAAGTGCGTACTTAAGCCCCCGGATATTTGTTTTCTCGAAATCTATAGAAAAAAATCTGTACCTACGTACCTACCTAAACGTTTTTTTTTCACAAAATACTTGGCTATATCTATTCATGAAGTTTTTTAATTTTTTTTACGTAAATATTATTTTGCTTTCAATAACCCCCAACAGATGGCAGTGATAAGTGGAACATGATAATAATATTATTATAAGAAAATACAATGTAGATAGGTGATAAAATGCAGTACAGGTAGACTTTATGCTATATTGCTCTTCGAAATCAGATGGTAAAAAATATTACAAACCAAACATATAAAAAGAACACATACTGCGTGTAAATATGGCACGCTGAGCTCTGATATTGCAAGGAACATAAAACAAATAAATTAAATTAATATTATTATTTACAAAGAATTTAGACACAACGGAATAAGAATAACCTGACAATATTTAAATTTCTCCTAGTAATAATAAATAATAATAGGATAATTCATATAACGCCGTTATCGTGAAAAATCACCTCAAGGGCGATGTACTAATACTACTTGCTAGGGTTTATCTCATCATTAGGGTTTTTTATCCAGTTAAGATCTTTTCCCTAAAAGTCATGAAATGTAATTAATAAATTCAGTCAATTTAAATAAAACCATCAGATGGTAATAGTAATAAGGCCAAAGTGGCCGGAGTACTAGTTAGCCAGAACACATGAGGGGTATTTGTATAAGCCCCAGCTAGTTAGAGGATTACGAAAGAATCCGTAAAATCAAAATCAAAAAAAATTATCTCATCATGCACAGATACAGAAACATACTCACCTGGCAGTCACTCCAGACGGGCAAAGTACATGTAAATGTTTGAATTTTATGCCAAAAAACGCCCGGGTTGCCGGCAATGAAATGAAAATGAATTATAAAGTTTTTTTTTTTTTAATTTAATTTTATAAGAGAAAAAATACAATTCAAAAAGTCACGATAAACTACTTTTTGTAGTTTGTCTAATAAATGAAGATAATATTAACAAATCTCAAATAAAAACACAAAAGAAACAGAAAATAAATAAAAAATGTAACGGTCGTATCTGGGACACGAACCCAGGACCTCTCAGTCTATCCGGGACCAGCGTTCTTATCCACTGAGCAAATGTCACCCCATTGTTCTCTGTCCCTGTTATCGACATTTAATTTCAATATATTTTTTGGCTGCTATCTTTATATATTGTCTACAAGATTCTATCAGAATTTATTTGCAATTTAGATGGTGTGGGGATATACGGAGAACTTTTGAACCTCATTGTATTTTTGTTTTACGTTGTAAATAATATTAACAAATCTCAAATGAAATAATAAACAGAAAAGACACAGAAAATTAAATTTTAGCTTGGGAAGATATGACGCAGGACGCAGAAAACAGTGTACTTCGAATGATATATCAGTTACTGTGTTATTCCTATTATGTACCATCAATACAAGAGTAAAATGTTATTAAAATGGAAATTTAAATGAAAGAGGACCTGGCAGAGGATCCCGCGAAGCCTGGGCGGGAGCCCGACGCTTTGTATAACTCGGCTACTAACAGTAATTTATTTTTTAAAGAAAGACAAACATTTCCGGGTTAAGAATAACTTGACAATATTTGAAAAACTCCTACTACCATAATTATGAGCGGAATATGTTGCTTGTGCAATGATGGAGGACCTACGTAGCAGATTAAATGCATGCACGTCACCTGGGGGAGAACCAGACGCATTTGTAAATTCAGCCACTAACCATCAAATTACACCATAAAATTCTTGCACATGGTTTTTCAAAATTTTACTCAATTGTTACCAAAGCACGTGTAAATTTTATTTCATTTCAAACATTTATTTTTTCAAAACATATGTAAATAATAGTAGGTTCCTACTTGCGTTTTCCATTTTGAAAATATTCTATCCAAACAAACTTTCTTTTAAATATGTAATCTGTGGCTAACCAGAGTGGTATATCTATGAGCTTAACCCAATACAACATGGTGGGTACAATGTTTTTTACACTAATTTTGAAAGGTTGTGGTAACAGTTTTACATATTGGATTTCATTCAAACTATTTCAAATTTAGATTGAAAAATGGTAACTCGTGGGACTGCAACATCGTTGTATGATAAATTGAGAGAAAAAAAAATTAAAAAAGTTATTTCTGGGCACAATATTGAAAGGAGAACAAAACATAATTTAACTGAACACAGACCCAAACTTATAAAAATCCTTGACAGCGCCACTTCCTGACTATCACTCAGTGACGTGCATTGATCTATGACCAAATGTAGGGCTGTGTGTAAAGTTCGGGACGTTCGGGAATGAATTGTGCATTGGATATATGAAAACGGCCATTTTATTACCTAAAGGTAAATTTGTCACATATAAATAATTTATCAATGTAGAACAAATATCATAAAAAAATATTCACAAATTATAATTAAAAAAACTTTTATTTTCGTTAATGGTTCGCTTTTCTTGGGGTAGGCCCAGCTAGCTACACGCCACTGGTAATCACTACGTCATAAAAGCATTATTTTTAAAATCTCTGTGATGATAAACAAGTTCCGTAACGAGAAGTTGAGTGTTTTTCAAATGGTAGAACAACCCGGAACAACATTTTTTTATTATTTTACTTACATTGTTGGTGAGCAAAGAAGTGTGAACAGAGTGATTTTTTACCTGAAAAAAAAGAAAAGAACATTTATCAGAACTGCATAATTCTTAACACGAAAATTCGCTACAAGACAAAGGTGCAGGAGTTTCAAATCCCGTCACATCAAAATTCGTCATTGTCACAAAAAGGCAGTCAGCAGTTAACCATTGATTCTCGGCCCGTTTCAGGTTTAAATCAAATATAAAATAGTCGCTAATAATTACATGCTCGACTGCTGTACAAAATTCGACCAAATCACTGATGACAAAATGAATAGATATGCCTTAACGTAACATTTTGACGGCTGGAGGCAAAGGTTACGTTAACATTTTGGCATCACACTAGTTCACTGCCGTCCATGTTTGTAAGCAAATTATAAAATAGTCAAACTAAAAACTCCATCAAAATGTTTGGTTTTTGTAAACAAGCCGAACTTGCTTATTTACTTGCTGTTTTACTTAAATTGGCGGCACGCCTAGCTCATATTGCTTATTTTGGTTTATTTCATTTGTGTGTTAAGGCATTTTTATATATTATTTGCTATGTGGATCTGTTTATGAAGAAGAGGAGATTGCAACGGATCTATTTGTGACGTCAATGAATATGAGAAAATTGTGTTTGGATCTACAAATGAATGATTATTTCAACGTATGTCACGCTATGTCAACTCATTGAAAAAACAGTTTTACTAGTCTATTATTATATTTTATTGGTAGTTCGTTCGTATTAATGAACAGTAAATCCCTAGAAGTGTGATACATACCGATTTAACCGCCGTCCTTTGGGATATTTTTTATTCAAAAAGTTTAAGGTTCTGTTATTATTCAAAAAGAAGTTAAAAAAAACATAGTTTTTTCATTAGATTTCGCTCTAACAATACGTGTTACTAGTGAGGTAACTTGTATGGGACGAAAGTACCCAAACACATCCGTTAGCGTCGGTTGACCTCGAAATACTAAACGATATGACACAGGAACAAATTTGACGTATACGAATGTTTTGTGGGTTTTGGGTATAGCGTTGTTTGTACCTGAACGTACGGGATACGGCTTGTTAGGTTCGGGCGATAATATAGCGGCCGTATCACGCAGGTGGGGCGGTTGACACTGTATGCGAGTTAATATTCAATTTAAAATAAGATACACAAACGTAATACAAAACTGTATTTGCCATAAATATTATGTACAGTGTATTTCAGTTCAATTTTAGTCAGCTTCACGCGTGGCTGTTTCTCACGCAATGCTCCAATATTTTATTTTATTTATCCAATAGGTTAAAATCTATCAATACAAAAAAAAATTCAATAAACGCAAATTTACTTTGAGCATTATTTTAAGTTAAATGACAATAAAATTGTTATAACTATTTATTAAATAAATATATTTATATTTCAAAACCAATGGTTCCCACGTCAGGATACAATTTATACCGAAATAATAATAATGATGTAATGGCGTATACTAACACCAGACTCAATTACTATCACGACGTACACCAACACAACACAAGAAACCCCAACAAACTACATATACAAAAAATACATTCGACAAAATATGGACTAAAATATTTCGCTTATATAGCTTACACACAATACAATAAAATACCCAACGACATTAAAAATGGAAGCCAATGTGAAAGGTCTCAAAGTAAGGTGCTATTATTTGAAAGAATACCTTAAGGATTAATGGTGTGATGTGTCTCTGTAATAAGTATAACTATATAATGTACCAGTGATGTGTTTCTTTATAATAAGTGTCTCTGTACACTTATCTTATAATGTACCAGTGATATGTCTTTATTATAAATTTAAATTGTGTGTTGTAAATGTTGTTAACGTACTGTGAATGTTAATTGTGTATTTTAAATATTAAGCATGTTTGTTTCTAAAATCTGTACTGCAGGTTCTGGATGTGATCCCAAAATGAGTTTCTCAACTCTTGGGAATACAATGCATAATGTATTGTATACTTTTTAATAAAATGAAAATAACTTTTTAACTACTATCAACACAATTTCTAATTTCTAAAATTTTATTATTATTTAATTTGCAGCGAACAGTTTTAAGGAAAATAATTTTCAATGTATAACATACGATTTATTCAAAATAATTTATGACTATATGAATTAATTGTAATATTATCTCAGAGGTGTGTCAACTCGAAGGAGATTGATTAATAGTAATTTTGCATTATTCAACTAAGTAATTGTAACAAGGTAATTTAAAAAATAATAGGCGCCAAGTCAAACACCGTGACTTAATTTATATGCAAAGGGTAAACCAGACCAATAACACTAAATTAAATCACTCGTTCGGATCCACGGACCCGGGGCGCTATTCCCGTTCTTTTTAAAGATTCCTTAACTTTTTCCTTAGGGTTAAAGCCTTCTTACTTAACTGCGGTTCCGGTTCTATCGGATGACAGCTGTCAGCTGAATTCAGCGAAAGACATTCATCAAAAATGTCAATATTTGCGATGTTTTAACGAGAGAAAATCTCAATATTTGAGATGTTTTAACAAGAGAAAAACTCAGTATTAAGTATGTTACCAATTAAGTTACTATTTACTTTAAACATAATTAGCTACTAAACATTATTTAGATGTTGACATTTTTGACAATTCACGTCAAGCTAGAGATAAAAAAGGTCATTACTATCTAATGAGGTATGTACCTTTTTATAAAACGTGATTCATCGTTAAAAGGCTTATTTTAGACATTTAAAAATAAAATAAAAATCTATTAAAATGAATTATAATAGAATGTAATTGTTTTAAAAAGTTTTATTTCAAAATCTTATGTCACTTGAAGATATTTCATCAATTTGTGTTTTCAAATAAAATAATCTCTTGACAATCTATTTAGGATCTTTTTACTATTTCTCACCGGAATTCCGCAGTAAATCAAGAAGTCTTTAACCCTAAGGAAAAACGTAAGGAATCTTCCTTAAAAAGAACAGGAATAGCGCCCCAGGTTGTCTGTCAAATAACTCTTCTTCCTTTGTTTCAATTATAGCTGCACCTCACTGACATTATTAGATCGCCTGTCCGTAGCACAGTAACCGGAGTGTTAAATAGTTTTTAAACCGTTACAATTATTTACATCTCTCACGACTTATTGTTATTTTTGTCTATGCTTATAAGTAATGATTTTTCAGGTTTCGAAAGATGTATTCATGTATTAAATAATTGTTAAAAACAGAAGAATTTTTATTATTGAATAAACCAAATTGTAAATACTACTCGATACTAAATCCTCTTTTAAATCTAACACCCTTGACCTACTCAATTTATGTATTTGTTTACATAATTCATAGCAACAACTCCTCCTCGTTGAAGGCGTTCTTTACGATATTTCAGTATATATGAATTAATACAAGGTAAATTTATCCAATTAAAACAAAGTAGTGGTATTCATCCAATTTCTTTATATTAAGTCAGATTTCCAACAGCCCGAAGCCAGAGGGTTTATGTTATCCCCAATTGGGGTATGTTGTAAAACTGAAAGTAGTGGGGAGAGGAAGGAGATAGGAAAGGGAAAGGTTGGGAAGTTTCTGGCTCTTCAAATCTGGTCGATAAATACGACTTTAGGACTAAATACGGCCATTTTAAGCAACGTTTCGTTTATAAATGGTGGTCTTTCACCAAGGCGATACTGAGAGTATGTACATATCAACAGACGTAGTTAAATTAGAAGTCGGTATTCTAGTCCACTAATCAGTCTTCTATCCATCTGTATCGCTATTCCCTTGGCAAATATGCACTATTAGAAATATCTTCTATTTATTTTTACTTAGTACAGGCATCTCTACATATAAAAATGAATGTTTGTCTATGTGTCCTTGGTATCGCTAAAAATAGCACAGTTTGTTCTTATTAGTGCCTGGAAGGTTTATAAAGTAGTTTGAATGAAATTCAATATGTAAAAATGTTGCTATAACGTTTTAAAGTTTTAGCCCATATATATGCCATTCTGGTTAGCCACAGATTACATATTAAAAAGAAGAAGGTAGTTGTTTGGGTAGAATATTTTCAAAATGGAAAACACAAGTAGGTACCTACTTAAGAACTTTATTATTTATATACATTTTGAAAAAATAAATGTTTGGATTGAAATAAAATTTTCAAAAGAATGAATGAGCAAGGCCGGGTATATGTCAGCAACTATATTATACATTTGTTTGTAAAATGTTTTGACTGTTCAATTAGGCGGAATTTACGGTTTCAGGACAGTCAAAAATGAATGCACAGAATGGGGAGCATCTAAACCAATTATTATCTAGTTACCCCCTGGGTTGGAAACTGGGCAAAACACATAAACCCTTACCCCTTCCTAATCACACGACCACCCCATCGCTCTCATTGGTATTCACGCAAATGTGTACCCACCATTTCTCTCGCAAAAATAATAATAAAAATGAAAAAGAAGTGAAAGGTCGAAAACATATCATAAAGGAGATGTATAAACTAACTCCTTATTGTCACCTGTGTTGATGGTACACTGTTTTGGTACTTAATAAAAGGCATCATCATATTGTCAGTTTGATATTAATGGTAAAACTTCTTTTCTCAATTGATTAATTGTGTCATTAAAAAATATGTCTATTTCATTATACGAGCGTATAGTATTATAATTTCTTAACATCCACGGTAAAGGGGAGAAATATCCTGTATTTCCGTGATAGGATTTAATATAAACAAGTCTTAATCCTCCATTTTGATTTTCTTGTTGGTGTATTAATCTTTAGGAAAATACACAAACTTTTATTTCAAACAAAACCTCTTTTTAAATTCCTCTTAATAAATAAAAAATCAGGTAGGTATATCCGAGACTCTATTCCGATTGCAATTGAGTTCGGGATGAAACTTTGCAACCATCATAAGGATAGCAGCCAATAATATGGGATTTATAAAAATGGAGGATAATATTAACAAGTCTTGAACTTGAAGTATGATATCGGTGTAAATGGCGTAAATTAAACTGGTCTCATTAGCTAAGTTGGTTAAGCGGTTACCCCGTATAGGTAGAGGTCCTGGGTTCGAGTCCCAGATGCGACTGAAATCTTTTTAATTTCTGTTGGTTTTTCAGTTTCGTGGTTCATTTGGGATGTGTTAATATTATCTTCTTCAATAATTTCCATTATTTGTTTTTCAGTAAATTTTTTTTATGAAGTCCTCTACAGTAACTTATACTGAAACTATCACTACAGCCCCCTATGAATATCAGCAAATGACTTTATTTTATTTATATTTCACAGAAAAAAAAATACAATGCAAAAAAGTCCCGATAGACCACTGTTTGTAGTTTATCTAACGGGAGGTTGTTATTTAAAACTCAAAATTTACAGTTAAGGTAAAAATAAAAACATATGTAACAATAACAAAGCATAAATATTTCCCAAGAATCGTACTCAAAAACATTTCTACAGAAATACACAAAAAAACATAAACGACAACAATAAATCGTACATAAAATTAGCCAAGTTTAATATAATTGTTAGCTGTTTAGTTTTAATACAGTTTTTTTATATCTTTAAACTGACAGATATCTTAATACAAAATACACCAAACATTATTTAAACCGGCTGAATTTCAAATATATTCGATTCAGTATCACAAATTGTGCTTTCCAAAGAGATTTCATAATGTAATAATAATAAATCAAGAAAAAAGTTATTAATATGGAGATCTATCGAATCGTGATAATATTGCTTCTTGCTAGCTTTGTGACGTAAAAGGTTGACGTGACATGAACGTTGTGAACGTGACAGTGCGCAGTTTGACTTTGGGTTTAGCGACACCGAACACGACTGAAGAACTTAATTTAAAAGTTGCTGAAAATTCTCAAAGAATTCAAACACGTGAGAAAACTTCTCAACAGACGAAAAGTTTCACTTAAAACAGCTGTTCTAAAGTCCACAATGAAAAAAACATCCCAAGTTCACAACTTAAGTTAACATCTCATTTAGTTTCCACTTAAAAACAGAAGTTAATTATTATCATATTACTCGTATATCTTATCGACCGGCCAGTGGCTGAGTTGGCATTGCATCTGCCCCCCCTTGTTATTCGTAACATGGGAATATTTGCCATTCATGAAAAAAAAAGTTAGAAATTAAATAATTAAAAAAATATAATCGCACCGAATTAAAAATAATTTTACACCTACGCAACACCGTTAAACCTTTTTTTAGTATTGAACGTTCTTTAGAACAGTTGGATATTTAATTGTCGCATAAAAAAATTTAAATCACTCGCTCACAAAATCAGAGTCTGTAATAGAGAAAAGTCGTTTTTGAACTATTTAAAAATGTTTGTTAGAATTTAAATAAACGTTAAAAAATAATAAAATATTTGAAGCTACTAGAGGGTTAGAGAAAAAACGGAAGCCGAGAGAGATAAATATCAGACGGTTAACAAAGGTTGGGTTGTAGCTCTTTTATTGCTACTATCGTGTCGATTTATTATCATTGCGGCAACGTGGGTGTACCTTACGCGCCGCATGCTATCTCAATTTGCATAATGCCGTAAAGAGAGACGGAATTCATAATCACGTCGCTTTTATAAGCTCTACTAGGTCAGTTTAAAGCAAATGGTGAGGCGAGATCAATGCAAAGCATATTATTTAAAACAAAATTGAATATAAGAAGATAAAAGAAAATACATTTTGATGGGAATTAAAGATAAAGCGACGAGTTTACACATCAAACTATCATATTATGAAAATTTTTATATGAAGTTTTTTTTTTAAAAGCCATAAATACATTCCCAGAAAAAATAAGGATAAGCTAACATATTTTTTAATGCGGATTACAAAACTTTGGTTAATTTTATAAGAAGATTGGAATTATTTTTAATATTTTGTAAAGTATACGTAGGTAGGATGGTCAGCAAAAGGTCATAATTCTGATTTGATTTTAATATATGCTAAGTCAAGTATATAAAAAAGGTATTAAATATTTTTCTAATTTCCTCGATTGATGAACGATTGGTATTCACTTTGCGGCCTCGCTATTAATAAACGAATTTAAAAATATACTTAATATTCACCACTTTACAAATATACATTGATATTTGACGGCCTCCATGGTCGAGGGGTAAGGCTCTCGACTACGAATCCGAAGGTCGCGGGTTCAAATCCCGGCGTGCGCAAGTAAATTTTATTTAATTAATTTGTGCTGTTTCACAATTAATTCATTAAAAATTATATATAGTATATTTGGGCACGTTCCAGAGTGGAATATACTCTCAGTATCGCCCTGGTGAAAGACCACCGTTCAGAATTGAAACTTGCTTGAAATGGCTTTTAGCCGTGTTTGGTGACCAGATCTGAATAGCCAGGTATTTCCCCACCTTCCTCTTCCCATCCCTAATACTTTCAGCTTCACAACATTCCCCAATCGGGAATGCCATAGTCTCACTGGCTCCAGACGGTTGGGAGCAGTTGGGACTCTTGTGCAGTATACATGTAAAAAAATAAATCTACATGTTTCGAAACCGATGCTTTCATCGTCAGGAATATATGAATATAGTGCATCGCTTTTGAAACATGTAGATTTCAACGTACATTTGTAAAGTGGTGACTACTAATTTTTTATTTTTTATTTATTTATAAATATTTTTTGTTTCAAAAGATTATTTTTATTGAATGCGTAATAATATTATCGTTACTTCGAATTAATAAATAATCCCTCCCCCAGCTCACAGCTCGATTTTCAAAAATACGCGAAAAAAACAAGTTGAACTATTAAAACCGACCATAATCAAAGTCTTTGGAAATAATTGGAAAACAGTTTAGCATCAGATAATAATATAGGAGATCTCAAGGTTGTCAGAGTTATTCAACGGTTTGTTACTAGGCGAAGGCAGGCGGTTGCATAATTTTTAGGCTACATAGGGCCGGAATTTCAGTTGCTTTTTAAGCTTGATTCCAAGCTTAATCTTGCCAGAATACTTGACGAAATTAAATATATCTTTTCCCTAAAAATGCATGTAATGTAAAATAAATGCAGTCAAGTAAATAATACCATCAGATAGAT
>JAHDVE020008430.1:0-31626 GCA_022606495.2 Halesus radiatus | reverse complement strand
CTACACGTAAAGATAGGTACTATTAAATTTATGACAAAGATCAGATCGTACACGTACGAAGGACTTCGTATGTCCTCTCAGTAGTTATATTTATGTTTTGTCTTTGTTTATCTATGTAATTAATAGATTTTTTCTTTGAATTGACGACCTTATCTTTGTTGACTAATGGCTGTCTAATAAAATGCTTTGTTTCAATCTTTTGTATGATGCTTTGGAAATATAAGGAAAACACTTTAATCATTTCAGACACCAGAGATAAATGATGGCCTCCGCGAATTCACGAGTTTAAACTTCAAAAGCAAGGAAGAATCGCATAATTTCACTAGATACGAGATTATTCTTTTGAAGATTGTTGGAATCAAGATCTAGGCCCCCACGATGGACTAAATTATTGCTATCATTTAAATCCTGAATAATTTATCTCACCGATATTTGGATCATGCATTTTCTTTGTGATTCAAATAAATGTACAATACTATTTTTTTATGAGTCATGATTATGAATCACATTTTGGAATAACGAAATGTTTCTTTTTAAGACGAAAGGAATTAAATATTTTATAAAAAAATGATAAAAATAACTTAACTAGTAAAATAGTGCCATACTAGACTAAATTAATTTTAGGGAATAAAATGGTATTGACGTCCTTCTTCTAGTACCACAAATAAGGGTATTAAAATCTCTAAATATTTGTTGAGAGCTTAAGCCAAATCCAACATGCTATAATCTCCGTAGGCATATACTCGTATATAATTTAATTCCGAAAATTTATTACTGATATGGTGCCTAAGCCTTGAGTCAAGTCGGTAATTCACAACACATTTTTGATAATTTTCAAAAGTGCATCGTTGGCTCTTGCGTTTGCGCTACGGATTTGTCTCTTAACGTAAACGCAAACTTTAGTATACTGTTAAAAAGTGTCATCTATGGCTGATTTAACTCGCGTTATCTAACGCAATACATGCAGACTTAGGCCCCTCGTATTATTTAACCAGTAAGTAAATATTTTACAATTAAAGAAATATAATATAACAAACATCCAATCAAACAATATTCATAAAATACGATGGAATTTCTGCACCGCTATACTCGTATGTACTATATTGTCGTTGTAGAGCCTTGGGGCCCGATTCCAGTTCTTTTTAAAGATAAGACGTTGTCTTTATTCTTAGGGTTAAAGATAATTTGCTTAACTGCGGTTGCGATTCGATGTCAATAACAATAAATCATTAAAGAAGTTTGTGGTTTAATTATCACAGCATTATTAAAAATAGTAGCATGTACATCACACATGTTTAACATATGTAGTTTATTATTACTTACTTTACAAGTTCTGTTTATTATAATTTTTGATTTTAAATAACTTTTATCTAATATTTCGGGCCTTTGGCATAGATTCTTTACAATCATCGCAATTTCGGTTAATTTAATGTTTAACCGCCCCACCCATACGAACGTACGTGATACGGCCGCTATATTATCGCCCGAACGCAACAAGCTGTATCCCGTACGTTCAGATACAAAAAAAATATACCCAAAACCCACAAAACATTCGTATACATCAAGTTTGTTCCTGCGTCATCTCGTTTAGTATTTCGAGATCAGCCGAAGCTAACAGATGTGTCCGGGTATTTTCGTCTCTTCCATACAAGTTACGTCACTAGTCAGTGGTACTCTACATAGCCTACATAAAACCCGATGTTTTTTTTAAGTACATTTTTAATAATAACCCAAAGGACGGGCGGTCAAAGTGAATACTTACTAAAATATTGAGTTTTTCTTTTGTTAAAACTACGCAAAGATCGATATTAAAATACGTAATTCGCTGAATGACGGCTGTCATTCAAGAGAACCGCAACCGCAGTTTAGCAAAAATTATTTAATTCTTAGGATAAGAACAATGTCTTATATCCTTAAAGCCCAATCGGGCCCCTGGAGTAGTGAAAAGGATGCTGGTGTAGTTATAATGGCTATGAGCCTAAATTAATATTAAGAACGCGTCATCGATGCGATCGAGACTCAAGAAAAGCAATAGCAACTTCATAAATACTCATACTACAATCGATTAGAAGAGATTTACACAAGAACTAAGACTCACATAGTAAAATCCTATTTATAAAAAGTCTTCTCCTCATACATACAAAGTCAACATTATGCTGAAACATTGCAATAAAAGGCATTGTTAAGGCTTTCGATTCATCAACATTGATTTATTCAAAAGGAAGGTATGCTTCTTGTGTTTACCAGTGTCATTGGCACGAAACGATACTTCTCATAGAGTTGATGACTTCATAATTAATTCAAAATAGAATTGCTTAAGGCCGACCAGTGGTGGGTTCATCGTAATAACTACATAAGGGCATATAGCAAGGAAACAACGATAAATCTTTCTTAAACACATGAAGAAGCTCCTGAGAATGTCATTTTCTGAAATTTAATTAAACCATCGTGATGTAAACACCTGCATAATAATTAAAATAAGTATGTCGACCATGTCTTATCATTTAAAATTTAGGGCAATAATAAATTTGCTGTGCAAATTATGATGCGATTTTTTATTAGTTGATAAACGTGAAATAGATACTAATTTATTGGTAGGCACTTACTCTATTCTAATTAAGTAAAGTTTTATAGGTGTCGTGAGATTCAACATCATTTTCATGGCTTATTGCAGAAAGTTAACAACTAAAATAGTTATCTTCGATATAAACCAGAAAATCTGCTGAATGAAGCGGCTAAACCTCTCGAGCGGTGAGATTCGGCGTCGTAAAAATTACAAATCGTGAATTTTTTTTCAGTCAATACATGTATTTTTAGCGCATAAAGACATTTTTATCATGTGCTGCGGTAATTAGAAATATCTATTTAATTTTCAAAGAATGAGACAAGCTGAGAAATTTTTCGATAAGAAAACTTATTTCGTAAAGGGGCAGTGAAATTTTGAATTTCAGATGAAGCCGGGTAGAAAAAGTACTAAATAGGGTACTTTCGCAAACTATGGATGCCGTTAAAAATATGTAATATATTTAAAAATTGATAAACTAAAGTTTTTAAGGCAAGATTTTTGTGCATAGCGCAACGGGTAACAATTATTTTTATCTTTTTTGTGCATAGCGCAAAGGGTAACAATTATTTTTATAAACAACAGGCTAATAATTATTGATTATAAAAATAATTGTTACCCTTTGCGCTATGCACAAAAATCTTGTCTTAAAAACTTTAGTTTATCAATTAATAAATATTTGACAAGTCAAAACATTTTTCACCAATAAAATGTAGACATAATTTGTCTCGACGCCATCTATTGAGGGATTTAGCCGTTACAAGCCTTTCTCATACTAATAAAGTTGGTTGTTTATAGGTGAAATATAATAAAAACAGTAATTATTGAATGAAACACTAGTATATATTGATTAACTTGGCGGGTTTGCGATAAGCCGACGTAGCTCAATGGTAGAGCATCTGACCGGCAATCAGAAGGGTGCAGGTTCGAGTCCTGTCGGCGACATTTATCTTTTCTCGGAAGGTTTTTTCAATTTGGATGAGTGTTTCAGGCTAATAATTATTGTTTATAAATATATTTAAAGTTTATTGTACTAAAAATGCCTAGCCTTGGTATTTTTCGTTAATAATTATTGATTTTAAAAACGATCTAAAACAGCACATTCCCAAACGGTTCGAACTGACCACAACGTCATTATGATGTAGATAAAGCCGCTGTCTGGTAAGACGGATGTCAATGACGTTTGTCAGCGTGACGTCAACAACGCCATTTTCATGAACAATGTCGTTTTGGCGGCATATCAAAAATGGTACATTTCAAATCGTTATAAATAATTTGTTAAAAAAAAAAGTAAAAACGTGCTATCGTAACCATAATTTTTTTCTAATATTTTTTCGTCAATGAAAAAAATTGGGGTAATACCCAATTATTAGGAGATTAAAACCCGCGGTTTTTGGTGAATTTTTGGCACACCCGCGCGGATAAAAAAGAACAGTTTTGAACACACATAAAAAGTACACAATATGTTCATCATGATACGAATTGATTTATAGACTCTTTCGCGTATGAGGGGAAATTACTATTTCTACTATTCGCGTCTAAGGGCGATTAACATAGGACTCTAGGACATTAATACTGTAAGATTTATTGGTTTTTCACATAATTGTACGTTTAATAAAATATATTTTCTTAAAGAATCACCCGCAGTGACAAGTTCGTCGTGTTTTAAGAAGAATTTTACAAAATGATGGGATGAAGACAATAACGAATTTCGGATATTGTATTTTTTTAGGAAAATGGTACGGATACAGAAACCTATCTCTATCTTACAACCTTACAACATTTCAGAATCAAGACGAGTTTTTTTTTTCAAAATGAAGATAAATACAATTCTGAAAGGCCAACCATTTAATTTGAAACATATTTATCGACTGGAATAATCTTCATTTTAATCATTAAGGTTATTGTACTTTCATTTAATATCACTAAAACATCCTGATCGTTTATATTTCTTTACAGCTTACTGGTTACAGTTTGCTGATACTGCCAGCTTATGAACATGATTGGCTTTAGATTCGTAATAATACTTAATTGTAATTCTAAATGCGTTTTCATTGAGTGCTTCTTAGATAGAACTGATTGATATCTCGTTGAATCAAGAATCACGCTGCACGAAACTATTAACTAAATCGGGTTCACGATCTCACGGGTATTATGGAACAAATGATTCCTTAAATGCACGAATTATTTCTTAAAATCATCCTACATGATCACATATCTCCTCGTATAATGCCTACGTCGTTATGTAGTCTACTTATCGATTTTTTTGCTGTTGAAAAATTGAAGGAAATCGAAGTCACGTTTGATAATGATTGTTTGGTGTCCCGGCTAAGGAACCTCGGAGAGTATAAGTTACCTAGCTAAAGTATGACTAGATGTCTCAAATGAAAAATGGTTACAATGGTAGATGTCCAGCATCCGGTAAAAGAGGCACAATGAAAAACTCTTTTAGAAGGCTGTGAACAGTGTTTATCAAACTTCGGATAGAATTTTGTTTTCATGTGTGCTCTCTTATCGGAGGCTGGCTATCATCGAGACAATCTTCGCCCTACAGATCGCTGCCAGGAACTGCGCTCATATATTGGTTTAAAATCCATATGTTTGGTGACCGGATAAATCAACTCACGTATGAATCGGCACACTTTTTAAAGGTAATATAAACTCATTAAAAGTAGGAAAAAAAACTAACCCGAAAACGCAATCTAACCTAACCTAATTAATAATATTTTATTATTTTTATTTTATTAAAAAAAAATAATTAGGTTAGGTTATTCAATTTATTTTTTTATAACTTAATGAAGTTTGTAAACCTCATTGTAATGTTTAATCACTGAAGAATATTAACACATCGCAAATGAACCACGAAACCGAAAAAACAACAGAAAATCAGAAGATTTCAGTCGCATCTGGGACTCGAACCAAGGACCTCTACCTATCCGCGGTAACCGCTTAACCAATTTAGCTAATGAGAGCAGTTCAATTTACGCCATCTACGCCGATATCATACTTCAAGTTCAAGACTTGTTAATATTATCTTCCTTTTTTAAAATCCCATATTATTGGCTTCTATCCTTATGATGATGGCAAAGTTTCGGTTTCGTGGATCATTTGGGATGTGTTAATATTATCTTCTTCAATGATTAGGTTAGGTTAGATTAGGTTTTCAGGTTAGTTTTTTTCGGGCTTTTAATGATCACTTTTAAAGAGTGTGTAGATTCATATGTGTGTTGAATTATCACGAATCATTATGTTTAGTAATTTGATTTGAATAGTCAGGTACCTACTTCATAATCTTCACTATCCGTCCTCTTTTCCCGTCTCCAGTCTTCTTTCACCTTAAAACGATACCCAATTTAGTAGCCTGATTTTGGTCGCATCTTATAATTTTTTCACATGAACAAAGTGACTAAAATAATATCTTTAAGACAACTTACGTTCTGGCGAGATTGATCGAGATGTCCAGCATCAATTCTCCGACACTGGCAATATCCTCTGTCTTCCAATCTCCCTTTGGTGTCGCCACATCTGAAAAATACATCCATTAGAACATAGAAATTTTAGTAAACTGTCAAGACTTATCGGAGTAATACTACTTCTATAGACAGGAGGCAAAGGTGCCAATGTGTTATGCGATGTTCGTGTGTCATAAGTTCAAAATAATATCTTAAATTTACGAGTCATCTCGCCAACATGAAAGGGGACAAGAACTTATCCATGGTTGCACAATGCAATCGAAGCATCATGTTTTAAGATGCATAACATGTTGACGAATAAATGAACCGAAACCAATAAATGACATAAGTTCAATTCAATCAACCTAAGCCTCTTTGTATCACAATTAGCCAATTGAAATGTGAAAAAATATAGTTTTTTTTTACTCGAACTTTCCTTTGGAAAAAAATTGAACTGCAATGATTAAATAAAATACACTATTTTAAACACTATTCCACTTTTAATTTTGACCATGACCGGTACAACTAATTCTTAAACTATAGTTTATATGGTATACAATTTTGGGTATCAGGGGTAACAAACCATGATTTTACTTAGATTGTATTTTTCTACATTGTTATAGCACGATTTTACAAAACTTGACTTATATGGTACTTTTGAATTTTTTAATAATATTACTTTATATATCAATCTGGTTTCAAAAATCATTAATATCGGTTACAGTTGTTTTAATTGTAAAGATGATTTTATATTATTTAAAAAAACCAGTCTGAAGATATCCGTCACATGCTGAAACCGGTATTTTTGGTTTTGTTACATGTAGATATTTATTTAGTCAAATAGTGGTTTAACTGTGAACATCCAAAATACACGCAGGTTGCTAACTCAAGAAATACAACAACCTGTTTATTTGTAAATACTGTATGGGTAATTAGAAAAATGTATAAGGTTTCAAAAGACAATATTCCTAAGAAATATGTACTTGAATTTTAGATAAATCGTTTAAAATTGCTTTCACCAGTTTTCAAACTGCATCTATTTTCAGACATTTCGCGATGTATTTAATAGAATATAAAGATTACAATTTGAGGATTTTTGTCCGTTGTAACCTTAAACGTTTTAATAACTACCCGTATAGAATTTACATTTGTGGTATTGCTTGAGATAGCAACATGCAAATTACCTAACGTTTAGGGCCATGTTTTGGGTGCTAGCTGAAACAAATAAATTATTCATTTATCTTATTTATTTTATTTACTAATTGTAAATAAATTTCTTTTTAATAAAATTAATAAGAAATATTTTTAATGACACCACAAAGTAATTTAACTTTTATGGAAGAAATTTATTTTTAATAATGGTTCTTACACCTTGTCATGTTTTCTTTTAGTGAAAGTGGAAACAAATGATTCATGCTGTGTATCCATAGTATATTTGATTAAGAGGACCTCTACGAGGCCTGTTTCATACAAAATTTTGGATTAGTGGTGATAGACTGGTGACACAGTGGTGACTAATTAGATAGTGAGTACAAAATGCTCACCTAAACCTAATGATCTTTTTTTTCATCAAACAGTATAGTAAATTACTAGTACGGATTAAAAGTAATTAAAAAAAATGTAGACATAATTTGTCTCGACGCCATCTATTTGAGGGATTTAGCCGTTACAAGCCTCTCTCATACTAATAAAGTTGGTTGTTTACAGGTGAAAATATAATAAAAACAGTAATTATTAAATGGAACACTAGTATATATTGATTAACTTGGCGGGTTTGCGATAAACCGACGTAGCTCAACGGTAGAGCATCTGACCGGACATTAGAAGGGTGCGGGTTCGAGTCCTGCCGGCGACATTTATCTTTGCTCGGAAGGTTTTTTCAATTTGGATGAGTGTTTTAGATTAATAATTATTGTTTATAAAAATAATAGTTGTTACCCTTTGCACTATGCACAAAAATCTTGTCTTAAGTTTTAAAGAACTTTAGTATATCAATTAATAAAAGTAATTTATTTAATTTTATTTTACATTATGAAATATAGGCCATAAAGTAATTGGTTTTGTCGCGATTTTAGAGGCACCTTTAAAAATTATTTATGGACTAACGGTGATTTAAAAAAAAAAGTTTTACCCCGACTGCTATGAAAATATAATCAAATATGAAATAAAAAATATAAATAAATATTAAAATGAGCATTATGGTGGACTTTAATTTAAATTAAAAATGACAAATTTACGTTGGAATACAAATTTTCCGTATATAATTGAAAACATCGACCTGAAAAAACGTTATTTCTTTAAATGTTTTGTTTTTCTTTTATTTTTTATTTATGTAATTATATTTACATAGCAAATATAATAATTTAAAACAAAAAATTGTCGCATGTAAAATTATAATATTTTTTTTCTTGCACTTTTTATGCTTCATAATTTAAAACAAAAATAAATAAATAAATTTTCATCCATACTAGATATTTACTAAACCTTTTAATTAAAAAAAATGTATGTATTCAGTTTGGACACTATTCTTAAACAAAAACATAAAACATGAATTTATTAAATTTAGTTTGCCGTTTAGTCAAGCGTGACATTAATTGTGTCATAATCCATTGTAAATGTTTTTGTATCGCATCACCCCATTTTTTGTCAAGATGTGAGACACGATGACAGCATCAATCATCATAACATTTCCATTTTGGCCAGGTGTGATGATTTTTTTCGATTATCTTTTCCACGCACTGTTTGTAAGTTAGTACCGCTATCTAATAATGGTACATGATTTTTTTAACAATGGGTTAAAGTGAAATCGAATTAAATATAAAAAGCACTATCTAACAGCGAAGTAATATAATATGTTAGTTGAACCTGCGCTTGTATAACACGTCAACTTCCAGAGATCATTTCCCATAAAATATTTTCATATTTCATTTCATCTTGAATTCACTTTAGTTTTTTTAAAGAAGAACAATTGACAATATTTAAAAATCTCTTACTTTAGTTATAATTCAATAGTTGTAAGTCTTACTTATAAGCCATTAGTAATAAATTTTAACTGTAAGGTATTGGTTGTACGTCAAGTGATATATTATTTAACTAATTGTAAAGTGGCCTTCAGGTGATTTTCCCACGAAAACGGCGCTATAGAAATAATTCAATTATTATTATTATTACATTAAGCTGAAGATGTTGCTTGTATCGTGATGGAGGACTTAGCCAGCCGAGGAATCGAGCTCACGATGCCTGGTGGGACCTAGACGCGATTTCAACTCAGCCACAAATCGGTCTTGAATGTATCGCTGCTATTGATTGTGTCTATAAAAACGACTTTATGAAGAGTCTCGCTATTTTAAAAAGCAAATTATCTTAGGTATTATTAGAAATTATTGTAACTTGCTTTATTTATTTTTTCTTCTTTTTCTATGTGTCTTAAACTTTATGTTTTGTCTTTTATTTATCTGTATTATTTAGAATCTATACTAAGCAATAACTGAACCATGAGTTATGCATCTTGTGAACATTGTAAACTGAATTATAAACATACACTTTCCCAATGTTATTTTTATAAATACAATCATGCTACATATACCAAAACAGTAAATAAAATACACAACAGCAACAATCAAATTCCAACAGCCGTCCTTCCCAACCATACCGAGCAACCATTGAGCCGAAATTTTGTCTCAATACTGTTCAAATGAGTAACAAATACGTTCTTCCAACGAAATTCTCGACCAAATTTGCGATCAATTTAGGATATCGACTTTTTTGGATAAGGTTCCTCTCTACAGAGGACTAGTTATAAAAAGTGTCAACAGGGTGAACAAATGTTGAATGAAATGTCAAACGTCATTATTCGTTCGCGACCTGTTTATCGCGAGTCAAATATTGAATGATAAAGATTCATTTCCGTTTTCGAATGTCAAAACATGTTTTTTGTGAAACAAAAGAAACGAAGAGAACCTAACATAATTTACTTATTATAAGCTATGTTTTGTTTGGTTTTTTCACGAAAGAGAAATGTCAAATGTACGCCTATGAAAGTTGGCGGACACTACTTTATAGTCTACGAAAGTGGGCGGACACCTCCAAGACAATTTACGATAAAAAAAATTGAAAACAGGCAAAAAGAGCAAATGCACAACAAAACACTTGGCTGATCGGTGTCTCAGATTGATCATTCGAAAAGTTGGGAAGAACGGCCGTAAGGTAACCTGAAACCGTATAAAAAAAACAATTTTCAAAGACCACATGTATTGGGGGAACACGATTGATCTGGAAATTGTTCATATAGTTCAGAGGTGAGGATCGAGACTCGAGAAAAGCAAAAAAAGCTTAAAAAAGGTTAAACAGTCCATTCCTAGGCGCAATCATTAAAAGCCTCGTACTACTTTTTCGCAAATTTTCATTACTGTTAGAATATATCACGTGTTTAATATGTCTACTCAACCCCCTTTTCATATTAGAATTCATTCATGTCTATCTTCCGTAAGTGATTTAAATAAAATATTTTTAAAAAAACTATAGTTCGCTGACACAAATTGGCATTTTAACATTATTCACCGATCTAAAAAGTTGTTCTACAAAAAACGTCAGTTATAGTAGAACGTAACCGAACAAAAAAATGCTGCTAAATGGTTGACCGAATTACAATCACGAATCATTAATCTTCCCACGTATTTTTTTTTTCAGCGTTGTGTTGTTGAACCTGTAGTTTTTATAAAACCTTGATTTTTTATCAACTCGTGCATTATTGACATAAGACAAGCAAATCATTATTCATGAACGGGAAGAAATATCTTAAATAAAATAGAAAATATCGAATCGCTTTTTGTAAGAATGAAAAAGTCGAATGGCTGTTGAAAATGATTTTTTTTTAATTATTTTTTGTCGGGTGTTTCTTTCACACCAGTTTGTGAATGGAGATTTTCCCATACATCACAAAGAAACTGGAATCTGTTTTTTTTTATGAATACCTTTTTGAATAGTTTTGCACTATCTGGAGTCAATGGGAAGATAAGGGAGATAAGAATAAATAACACAAGAAATGCCTAATTAATCAGCTTTGCTTATTTAACATAAAACTAATTAACTATAGAACCATCATTTCTCCAAAGAGGTAGGCAGAGGACGGACCGCCAAACAACTAGATCTTGGGATACATTTCTTGCTTCACCCACATTCATACATCGTTTCATTCATTCTATTTTACTGTCCTAAAACGGGAACTCCTCAGTTAGACAGTCAAATTGTTCTTACTGTAAAACATTTTTCTAAACTGAATTAATAAATGAAAAAATCTACCTTGCGGACTTCTGACATGACCCGATTCAAGTATTTGATTCACTTTATCGTGCCATGTCTTCCTCGGGCGTCTCCGGCTTCTCCTTTCATTCACATATTTTCTCCTTATACCTTATTTAACACAGATACAGCCATTTTAAGCAATGTTTCGATCCTGAATGGTGGTCGTTTACCAGGACAATATTGAGAGCAAAGCTGTTTTGCAAAAGGTTTTAGAGACAAACTTTAGATTTTCTTCAAAGATTTAAAGCAGTCACTTAAAATAACAAGATTTTAACGTAATATTCAGGTGTATATACGGGGAAGATTATTATTAAAATGATAGAATTTTATGGTTTGATCTAATTGATGTAATTTTGTTTGGAATCCACCTTTCGGAATGATAAAAATCAACCGCATTTATTGGTTTGACCCCGAACCTTGAAAAACCCAGATTTCGTGAGTGCAACGATTGATGTTTTTAACGGATATCATTTGATAAGTGTACACATCCGAATGATGTTACTGAAAACTTAAAAGTAACGAAAGAGATCTATTTTATTTTTTGTTTAATAGCTATCGTTTGTAGTACCCGAGACTTGCTACAATCAAATATGTAACGTTTTCCGTTTTGATTTACAAAATACGAAAAGTGTCTGTTTTAAATCAGCCTGCTAAAATTATAAGCATTTTATTTCCATGTTCTTTTATATTTCATATTTATAAAAACGTTCAGTATTTATTGGTTTTTCCTTAGAAAAAATCGCCTGCGCCGCTTACTTTGTGCGTTCCATGATAAAAAATATCGTTTTAGTGGGTTAGCGATACAGCCTACTGCAAAGTTAACCGTGTCAAGCTGTATGTACCCTACGCCCTAAAGTCTGCGACCAAAATGAAATTAGATAAAATGATTCGTCGGTAAAAAGGTTGTGCATCACTGCTTTAAATTAATTAAAAACAGCTTTACTTTGCACTCTCCCGGATTTGTGAACCTGTGACCTATGGACTCATAGCCAAGGATCTTGCCATTCTGCCAAGGCGGTCGTCATGGAAACTAGTTCAGTTTTTTACTATCCGCAGTCATAACAAGGCTTATACGTATACAAACACATTCCAAGCGACCAAGCACAAAAATTCCATATAATAAAAAAATAAAATCCGGTTGAAACGTTCAAACAATCCTCTACGTTAAATGTGTTGACCTAGGTCTCTGTAATAAGTCTTTATTGAATATAACAGTAAATTTCATACAATCAACTGGCACTTAAATCGTTTTAAAATAATGAATCTTGTTTTTATAATCACGTAAGATCTATAAACCGGTGCCATAAACCAATTTAATTATTTAGTACGTAAATAAGATGAGCTTTATTTTTTTAATTTGTACCTAGTTAAAAGTTTATCATGTCTTCAACAATTCTTACTTATGTTTTACAACTTCTAACCTGCTCGAGTATTTAGCTGTTATATAATTCGATCATTGCATAAGTAACATATGGGATTTCTATCAGTATCGCCTGATGTCAGTGTTAAGAAACTTGTTTGGTATTGAAGCAATATGTTAATTGATTGTCTCTAAATTGTTAGAATCGAGAAAGCAATTGATGGTGATTAATGTTCAGTACGAACCAAAGTATTGCAAAATTAGCCTAACCTGACAGAGAAATTATAGCTCTAGTAACCTTGTGAAAACACATGCCAATGCAGGTAACGTTTCTTAAAAAACTAATACACAATAATTAACCGGTCAGGTGAAGATATAATTTATGGTGATCATCACACCTTAATTCAGCAAATTAACGCCTAAATCAAATTTTATGAGACGTGTATGGACACATTTATTTTTCTTAATAGCCTCTTTATTGATAACTATACATATAAATAATGATGGCTAAGTTGTGTAATTAAATATATTGCGTGGCTGTTATTGTATCACTGAATAAGCATAGATTTTTTTGAAATTATTTTATGTGAAATATTGCCAGTAGCCAAGAGGTCGGAATCAACATAAATGTGAATTACAGATATCTAATAAAATTTTAAAAACAAGTTTTTGCTAAATTGTTTTTTTATTTGTCGTACGCTTAGAACAAATAATATGATGCCCTAACACGCAAGGGGAAGCAACCAAAATAAGGGGGGCGAGGGGCGAGCTGGGCATATTGACAATTTAAGTAAAAACAGCAAATAAGTAAAAAGATTCAGCTTGTTTACAAAAATCTAATATTTTGTTAGAACATTTAGTTTGACCCTTCTATAAATGTTTTGTAATTTGTTTACCGCAGTCAATATTACGCGGAACAAATATGGCGGCAGTCTACTAGGCTTGTGGAAAAATTGATGCCACGTGACTCTTGTCTCCAGACCCGCGAAATGACATGTAAGGGCAAGTCTTTCCATTCTGACGTCAGTGGTTGTACGTAAGGTAATAGCATCTGTGACAGAGCTGTCCAGGCATAGAGCTGGGAGGTTTCGGTTAAATTAATAAATACTCACCCATTTCAAATATATTCTTTTATTTCATTCCAAAATTTGTTTTTAGCTTTAGCTATGTTACATGGATCTGAATAGCCAGGTATGAACTTCATCCTCCTTTTCTCCTCCCACCCCCCACCCTTCAGCCTTAACATCACCTTAGTTCCGCTACATAAAATCACCGATATCGGGTAATTGAATATTTACACTACACGGGCTTGGTTCTACAGGCAATTCGACCCCCATTAAGAGAAAAACCAATCCATGAAAGGCATTTTCTTCTACCTTTTTTAACTAAATTGCATATAATATCGATTCGACAAACTAGGGTCTTATCTTACTACCACCGGTTTACCTGTCCGTTATAAATCTATCTATTTAATGCAGTTACATAAGTATTAAGTCCCAACAAGCATTCAAAATAATCCTTTTAAGAGTTGTTGCTATTGCCATCTATCGGTAAATTATTCACTTAGTTCTGTTATTCATTAAACTTAGTTTTGATGAATTAGAACTAATTTTTATTCGCATATTAAGTATTATTGATCTCTCGGTTAGGAACGTGATTTAGATTTGTAATTTAATATCAGCTCTAAAAGCGGATATAATATTGTAACAACATAGTTGTTTATGCCCCTAAATGGCATACCTATACATTAACCTATAAACGTAGTTAGGTGGCGGATTAAGAGGCGTTTATTCGATATTTCACGTAACTGCGTTCTGTTATTGCTTATGTACAGTAACAATTAGTAATATTTAACAATTTATAATGTCAAACGTGAAAACGTTATCTCGAATATCATGTATTATAATACGGACGTTAATTTTTTTTATTCTTCATTAAATTACATATTTAATAAGACCTAATTCAGCTTATTCAGAAATAACGCCAAGGCGACAAGCCTATAAGAAAACTAACTCTACAAAACTAACCTTTATATCGGAGATACAACTAGTAATTTCGACATTCAAATTTTAAAAAAACATGTACGATGTCTTAAAAACAATCATTTTTCCGAATACGCTAATCATATTATTTCAAAACAATCATAGTTTTGATAAAAAAATACAGGGATCAATATTCTTCACCTTAATATTAAAGGTAAATGCACAGATAATTCAGAAACCTTGGAAATTAAGGAATCCCTTAATACTGATGAATCTATTATTGACAATAAAAAAACTTATCTTACAGCCCCATTTTTTATATGTTTCTTTTCATCGCTCCCTCAATCTCCATCTATTTCCCCATTCTTTACTAATCCTTAGTCACGCCCCAACCCCATTGTGACACCTAATATGTATGTTCTGCCATAATTTTGTAATATTATTTTGTTTATATTTTGCCCTGGTGATGAAACGGTTGGTCCGAAACCGGTCAGCGTTAAAAATAAAAATTGGATCAAACAAAGTTTTATGGTTCATTTAATCTAGGACTATCTGATTTTTTATTTCATTCCAAACATTTTTTTTTCAAAATATATCTAAATAATAAAGTTCATAACTGGGTACCTACTTGTGTTTTCCATTTTGAAAATATTCTGCCCAAAGAAACCTCCATCTTTTGAATATGTAATCTGTGGCTAGTCAGAGTGGTATATCTATGGGATAACCTCAATTAACATGGCGGGTTCAATGATTTTTACACTAATTTTAAAATGTCATAGTAACAGTTTTTCATATTGGATTTGATTCAAATTACTCTTCAAACCTTCCTGGCACTAATAAGAACAAACTGCGCTATTTTCGGCGAAACAGGTAGAGCAATTTATGAGAAAATCGAGGACAAAAAGACAAACATTCATTTTTATATATAGAGAAAACCACAAAGTTATAGTTTCATACAATAGTACAGAATACAGGAGATTGATTAACAATATGCTTGGAAATACTTTCCGTATCCTTTTTCCGTTGCAGGGCATATTATAGAAAACAACACCTCAAGAAAGAAGCTCTGTCTTTTTTCTGAAAAAGAGGCGGCCATTTTTGTTATTATTTATTTACGAGCAAGTACAATGCAGGCGGGCTGACACCCGCAGCTAGACTTGCCTCTTGCTGTCTAAGCACTCAAGTACTGTCATTAAACTCAGTGTGACGATGTGCGGCCCTGGCGTCATAGCCAGCCACCCCGCCATTCGACCTGAACACATGTAAGCTGAATTCCCATCTGCCCATAATGTGTTGATTTAATCCCTTGTTTTATCTGCATAACTCGGTTAGAGACACCAATCAGAAAGAGAGAGAGAGATTACAATAGAATCCTACCTAGATTAAGACCCTTTTTTTACTGTCTACACGATTATTCTTAACCCATCATGTTTGTCTGAGTTGCAATAAACACCGAGTTTGAAAACACTTCCTTGTACTAATTTAACGTAGAAATAGAAACGCCCTCAACCCAATTATAAGATTGCGATCGATTCGCGACCCTGTATGATAAGAAGTTGATGTCCCTGCCGATCTGAGCTAGGCTAATGTCCGGAGCAGACTTCAACATCGAGGAAACCACCTCCAGGGTAAGTCCTGCAGATTGTAATTGTCTCCCATAACTTCCCCTGTAACCCAACCTTCCTCTTCCCCGTTTCCCCTATCCCTGACACTCCCAGTTTACACCACACTGGCTTTCCAACTTAGGGGCTTTCCTCCAACCTAACCTTCCCCATCCCCTTCCCTTCTTTACACAACAATAGTATGTTCTATGTCCTGAAGACGATTCAGCAGAATCGAAACTAGTCGACAAATAAAAAAATAAAAGTGGATTAAAAACAAAGTGACTTATTATTTAATACAAAAATATTATTGTTTTAACGCCACCTTAGAAAATAAATAAACCAACAGGTTTAGATTCAGACTGAACCTTCTTCGGGGCTATATAAACACATAATAAAAAAAATAAAAACACAATTATAGTTAGTATGAACACATAGAATAGAAGGAGGGAACATCAACTATGGTGGAGGTTAGGTAAGAGATTGTTTTTTTTTTTCTTTTTTTTTTCGAAAGATGTGTAGTTATTTTGTCTCGCCATTATTAATATAATTAAGTACTTTTTTGACACCCCTATTTTTAATATATAAATATAAACATGTTTCAAAAGCAAAGCTTCCTTCATCAGGATAAACAATGTACTAAAAATTAATGACAAGTATAGTAAAATAAAATACAAATAGACAATTTACGAACATAAACAAATATTAACAATAAGTGATTAATATTTTTGTTTCCTCACTAATTGTAATTCCGTTTTTAAGTTAGTATGTATTTATACAGTCCTGATTGGGGCTTAACCGAAACCGGTTTGTTTATGTATTTAATAAAGTGGTGTTAAAACGAAAAAACATTTTTATAGTACAAACGCGTGAAGTTGTTTTGAATCACATCAATGTAAAAATAAAAATCGACCGTTTTCGGAAGTAATATATTCAGACAAAAAATATTTTTATTAAAAAATATTATAAAAATATGATAGTAACTTACTTATTCTCTTCCTGGCATCAATGTAAGCAGCATTTACAGCATCATAGGTGATGCAGGTGTGCTGTCCTTCATAATGTCTGAAAAAATAAAACCATTTGTAAAAATATACATTACGATAATCTTGTATTGGGGTATTCTTCCACAATCATAATCATATTTCTGAAAAACAGCAATTATTTAAATCTTCTTCGCCTAATGAATATTTAGTTAATAATTATAAATTTTTAACATTTCTGTTATTTTTTTATTTATTAAAAATTATTATTATTTTACGAATGTAAGAACAACTAGGAAGAATTTCCGTTTTAGAACAGTCCAATTGAGAGGCTTGTTTCATATTTAATAATATATAAGGAAAAAAGAAACATAGTACAATATATAAATCACCCCGAAAGACGATCCCATAATACAATAAAATCGATTTATTTTATGTTATTATTAACTATTATGTTTTTCATTTTCTTTCGTTTACTTTAGTTTGTATTAAAAAAAAAAATCATTTTATGTATTTTTATATATGTGTATTCTCATTTTACCCTTTTCTCAAAATGTTCATTTTTATTTTTGTAGGTAATAAATTAGGTAAATGTACTTATATCTCATGTAATATTGCAGATTGAGCTTTGCACCATCCACTCAGTTCTGCTGAATTTAAAAAATTAAATAATAAACTAAAATAAATAATGATAATAAGCAAGTAATAAAGGGAAGAAAAAAGTATAGATAAGTACTAGGTATATAACATTTATTTTAATTAATGTATGCAGTTAAACGGGCATGGGTTATTTCTATGTAAAAATGTATTTAGTATTTAGTATCAAAAACCAAAACATTAATCAAAAGTGGTGTTTGTTGTTTAACAAAGTTGAGAAATACGTAAAAGTCACATTTCACAAAAAAAAGAAATGCATTGAAGAAGGGACTTGTACTATGTGAAAAAGTCCCATGTGATCTATTAATTACAAATTAAGAAAATTAATAATTCATTAGCGGCTTGTCTTCAGAGTATAACTGTAATAACATAAGTAATCATATCAGTTGTTAGACACAGAACAAGGTATGGCTGTATATGAAATTAATAGATTTTGTACTTTAATAAACTGTTGTATTCAAATACATATATTTATTTTTTATGTGATACCACAGAAGAGTCCTAGCTGCTCCCAACCGTCTGGAGCCAGAGAGAATATGGCATCCCCAATGTTGTGGAGCTGAAGGTATTGAGGAGGGGAAAGAGATGGATAGGGGGAAGGTGGGGAAGTACCTGGATATTCAGATCTGGTTACCAAATACAACTAAAGCCATTTCAGGCAACGTTTTGATACTGAATGGCGGTCTTTCACCACGGCGATAATGACAGTATCTACCACTCTGGAACGTGCCGCAAATATACCTCATATTATTTTAAAATAATAAATTATGAAATAAAATTATTTAATAAAATAAAATTTACTTGCGCACGCCGGGACTTGAACCCGCGACCTCTGGATTCATAGCCAAGGATCGTAACCACTCAACAACGGAGAGCGTAATATTAATGTTTTTTCATCAGCGTTCTACTACAAAGTTGCTTATCTTCAATTTAATAAGCAAGGTGTGACTAGTAGCATCCAATAATTCAAGGAAAACCCACCACCTGCATCGTAATAAATAAGATCTCAAGTGGTCAGGAGGTCTATGAAACCATCAATTCATTACATGTGAGTCACGACATCGCATTCTTGCGATTTTGTAAAAATATTTACGACCTGCGCACACGACTATAATCTTACCTCCGAGTTGCGCATCACACGTTGAAACATTGCATCAGTTTAATTACTAGATTATCATAGATTTACGCTTTGTACATGTTCGTGCCTAAAATACCGAGACTATTACTTTACGGTTTACTTACGCACACATTCTATACACACTGCGACCTTGTCATACTTTAAGCATGTGACTTAGTGAGCCCGCTCTGCGGACTGCGGGAATTCGTACTCACGATATCGAAATGCATAATTGCCAACAAAAGGCGATCTCATTAAATGTGCTTGTTAACATTGTATCACGGCCTAGAGGTTGGGAGTAGTGCATTGCATTAGTGCCCAAATACCGGTGGCCTTTATTCTAATTTAATATCAGGTCAATTTCGTATTTTTTGCTGATTACAAAAACTAATAACACCTTGATAATCTACCAGATATTAGTGGCACATAGTAGATAGTAGAAACACATAAAATTGTACATGAAACCTACACGACTCTGAATACATCAGATCTATTGTAAGTATACGACTTAGTTAATGAGCCATCTTCAACATTTACAAAAAATTAAAAATGTATTGATTGTTTATTTTTTATGATGTGAGCCTTATCTAATACTAGCTGAAGTACCCGGCGTTGCCCGGAGTTATGAATGGTTTGGAGTAAAGTTTTGAGGTTGTGATGTGTTACCCTTACCCCTACCCAGTAATTTTCCTATTATTTTGAACGTCAAGTGTGGGAAAGGTGGATAGGGTGATCTTTTGAAATCTCAAGTAGGCATTGAGTGACCATTCACTTGCTTTGAAGGTGAAGTGTGCAAAATTTAAGTAAACTCTGGATTTGTATAAAAATGAACAAGCAACAGGAAATTCTTCTTCATAATATATATAGATAGATAGACGTCCAGAAAATAAATGGTTTTGGCAGTTTGGAGGATCAAATTCTGCCATTATAACAGTTCAAGAGCCTTTGTAAGGTTTATCTAATAATTTATGCAATAATTCTCACACCGATTCACGCATTTATTTAATTGAAATTTTCCTGCAACTTTCCGACCCACAGTCAAATTCCTCGACCACTATGGAGGCTATTTTGATTGTATTTATTTTTTCTACTCCATGCTAAACGTACGAAATTAACAGTTAGTGTATAAAAATATTTAATAATTTAATTAAAATATTACTTTGTATTCACCACTTTATTAATATACACAGAAATCACAACATGTTTCGAAAGCAATGCTTTCTTCATCGGCAATATAAGAATACTAAGTAATTAATAATTTCTGATGAAGAAAGCATCGCTTTCGAAACATGTTGATATCTGTGTATATTAATAAAGTGGTGAGTACAAAGCAATTTTTTAATTCATTTATTAATAATGACCCCACAAAGTGAATACCAATCTTTTGAACAGATCATAAAAAATATTTAAATATTATGTCGTTATTCGTATGCGACGCCAACGCATGGGGCAGCCACTATATTTCTATGGACGACAACGCATGGGGCAGCCACTATATTTATGGACGACAACGCATGGGGCAGCCACTATATTTCTATGGACGACAACGCATGGGGCAGCCACTATATTTCTATGGACGCCAACGCATGGGGCAGCCACTATATTTCTATGGACGTCAACGCATGGGAGCAGCCACTATATTTCTATGGACGACAACGCATGGGGCAGCCACTATATTTCTATGGACGACAACGATCATTATAGAGCCGATTCCGAATAGTCACGTTTTCATGAGATTTTGACCATAAAATATTCGTGCAAAAATTAAATACATTTTAATCAATTGGCAAATTAATCCGTTTAAACTATTCTTGCTTCTCGTTTATCACACGTGCGCCAACTCGAAAAATAAATAATATCCCGCCACCGCGACAAATAGTTCCGGTTTTCGTCATATTACTGTTTCTTCAAAAGATGTAAAATCACTCTGTGGAGTCATATTACTGTACTTATTACCAAAAAAACCTTCCTAAAATTTTAATTTATTTGTGGAATGAACTTACATAACTTTAGGAAAAATATAGAAAAACTTAAAAATATATTATTAGCTATAGATTATATAGCTATTCAAGGAAAACTACTTATGATACATAAATTCAGTTTTCCATGAGTACATAAACACATTATTTTCTAAGAGTTACCATTTACAAAAACATCATTTTGCAAAAAAAACTAGTCAGTAATTACGACATTACACTGGCGCACGGCGC
This sequence comes from Halesus radiatus, assembly GCA_022606495.2. Lineage (NCBI taxonomy): Eukaryota > Metazoa > Arthropoda > Insecta > Trichoptera > Limnephilidae > Halesus > Halesus radiatus. The sequence continues at coordinate 10,397 of JAHDVE020008430.1, read as the reverse complement.
GTCAAACGAAAAAACTCTACTGTTTATAGCGATTTCTCTGCCGAAAATCCCGACTTGAAGGGGGCTTTCGTAATAATGTTAATTGTAACATTAATACACCTAATTATTTTGACAAATCCATTTCAAATAAGAAAAATAATAATACTTTTACAAACACAAAGTTTTTTTTTATCACGAAACCTATCTTAGAGCGAACATAGTAAAAATGTAAGCTATTATTACTAGGTTTTAATTAACACGATGTGGAATATGAAACATTCCGTCTCCGATATGTCATAATATCATCGATCTAGATAATTATCACAGCTATAATCAGTAACCCCTTCATTAGAAGTGAACCTATTCATTAATTAGAAGCCTTACCTTAAATTACTGCATTTCCATTTACAAATTGGTAAACAGTCAACCTGTCACGTACCATTCAAAATGATTCCTTTACGGTACAATTATACAAACGTGGAGAAAAGGTTATGTAGGTTTTAGGTTATGGATTAAGGTTTTATGGGTTGATAAAGTCGTGTTCTGGGCGTATCATTGGTGATTTCATAAGTTGTGGTTTAACAACTTTCCATTAAAGAAAATTATTCCAAATTTGTACGGAGGGAATGTTTTTAAAACTTGTAAATGTGATTTTATTTCCACGTGAAAATTAAGAATTCTACCTTTAAAAATTGTAAAATATTTAACGAATTAGTGTTAATTTTTAAATATTAAAAACATCGGTTTTAGAGATGGCTTAAATGTGCCGTAAATTTACTTAGATGGGCAGATTGCGTGAAGAATCGGTCAGTGGCTGATTCGGCATCGCGTTTGGGTCCCACCCAGGCGTCGTGAGGTCAATTCCTCGGTTGGCTTAGTCCTCCATCACGACACAATTAACATCTATCACTTATTGTGATGATAGTAGAAGATTTTAAAATATTGTCAGATTATTCGTAACCCGGGATTGTTTGTCTTTAAAAAATGTTAGTTAAAAGAATTTCAATATTTTTTTTTTGCTACTGAACTGTGGATCCTAAATTCGGTTTATAAAAAAAGAAACATATTATTAAGACTAAATTATTTGTTAAAAAAATGGATGCTTCGTTCAAATGAATTAACGTTGATAAGTCGTGTTGATCACTGAAGTTTCTCATCACGTACGTTGGGATCCCTCCTATTATCTATTATATAATAAACGGTGAAATATGAATTATATAAGGTGACCATGTAGGTGGGTATGTAAATTTAAAGAAAAAACGCCACGATATGGCTAACTTAATTATTAAATTAAATTAAAATAAAGATGATGTTGATATCGTATACGTGATTGGTACCTAGTACTTTACCAATGTCAAATGATTTAATTGATAATATGTGTATCTTTGATGAATATAAAACTATTGATTTTTTTAGCAATCAAGTCTTATTTTATTTCTTAATCGAGGTAAGCAGTAGTTTTATTTTTTGCAATAATTACCACTAATTAAAACAGCGAGTGGCCACGGTATTTGTGCATAATCATTAACTAAAACAAAACACAAAAAATGTAAAACATTCAGATTATTAGGTAACATAATATCATTCTTATTTATTTATTCATAGAATACGTGATATTCAAAAATACATTATATTATTTAAAAATACATGATATTTAAAAATACGAGTTATTTAAAAATACGTGTTATTTAAAAATACAAGAAATTTAAGAATATATGATATATAAAAATACATGATATTAAAAAATACAGGATATTTAAAAATACATGATGTTTAAAAATATACGTTATTTAAAAATACGCGAGATTTAAAAATACATGTTATTTAAAAATATATGATAATTAAAAATACATGATATTTAAAAATATATGATATTTAAAAATATATGATATTTAAAAATACATTATATTTTTAATTAAGACATTTACGAAGATTTAGAAAGTATAAGGATTAGATTATAAAAATATACATATACAACTTTTTTTTGTGTGTGTGTATGCATGCATACATAGCTGCATACATACATACATATACATGTAAGCACATACGTACATACATATTTATGCATGTACATATATATACACATATACACACACGCATTTATACACATATCTCCCCACACACATGAAAGATACGTACACCTCTATCTGAGTACGAGAAACAGGCTACTCACATAATCGCATTCACTCATCAGAAATTCCCCAAGCGCCTTCCAGAAACTGTGGTATTTGGCTATTGACTTTATTTCAATTGTTAAATTATTGAAGATTTAGGAACAAGAAAATTATACCGTGACTTGAGGTAAACTTCTTTTATCTAAACATGTCCACCTCCCCTTATCTTTTATCGTCACTTTATATGTTGATAAACCCTAAACATTCTATGAAGTTATACATACTTATTATTGAAAGTATCTGGAATATGTTAAATTCCGGCATTTTTCTACAAATGTAGTGCGGAAACTGTTTTAAATGTGTCTTAAGTATTATTCTAATTACCTTATTTGGAAGGCTTTTGAGTTAGAAGTAAGAAGTACTTATATTGTTTTGTTTTAAATTATACACAACACCATAAATAGTATACAACTGCTGACCCAAATGCTGATACAAATTGCAAGTGCGCCTGACTGTAGAATTTAGCAGCCACCTCCGGTCGGGAGCCCCAAAATATCTGAAAAACCCTTGACTCTGCAGAAACGGGCGGTCCGTTTGATATATTCTTAACAAACGGACTGCAATTTTTGGAGCACAAACGTCAGGTGGGAATGCTGTCCTTGTTCTACCGATATTTTAATGGAAGATGCTCTAAGGAACTACCGTCATTGATCTCTTCGACAGCGGTGCATAGTCGGGAAACACGCCAAACGCGAGCCCAACATTTGCACACGGTTGGCATTTGTCACATGAGAACGGGTTGCTTCTACGACTTGTTATTGTGTTCAACGGCTCGGCTGTGGAATGATCTGCCGGCCTCTGTTTTTTTTCCATCCTACAACATGGGTTTCTCCAAGATTCGAGTTCACTCCATCCGATCCTCTAAAATACCCTCCACACAGCATCCACAAAGATGATATAGGCCTTGAAGGAAATTATTTCCCTCAGAGCCTCCTGTGTGGAGTTACTGTAAAAAAAATACAATTTTATGTAGGTGCATCGTTTCGAGCTTGCATGGGAATGCAAAGTATGTACGTAATACATTATTATCCTCATCGGTACGAATATTGCGGTGGAATCCTCCACGCTATTTATTCTATGCCAATAATATCGAGTTAAGAAATATTTTATTTTTTGCTGCACTCTTATTAGAAAAATGCGATAATATATCGAGAATTGCATTACCAAGAGTCTCCCATTAGAATTTTTTTTAAGTTTGTAGTGATTTCTCATGGAGTACGAGAACGTGCATGATAATGACTAATTACAGTTCCTTTCCAGCAATAGCGTACGGTTCATAGTAACGAATAAGTACAAGATTTCACAAACTGAAATTTAGTGTCATATTGAGGCATGTAATGAAAATTCCTACGTCACAGCTTCTGGATCAAGCGATAAAATTCGTATCTTGATATATTTGTGATGCATTGAATACTATCGCCATTGTCTACATTGAGTGGCAATACTTCGAACTACTTTTATTTGACACTTTGTTTTTCAACATTGTTATCATGTTTTAATTGTTCGTGAAAACACATGTTATACCATCCAATTTTGATTGCAAGAACATCGAAATGTTAATATCATCTGAAAATCTGAACAATCGCACACGTAATTTTTATTTTTAAGTAAAAATAGGTAAGCGTCTCCTGTATCTTACGTATTTGCGAATTTATGCTATTTTTGATTAAGTAAGCCTTTTACAATAGAAAAAAAATCATCTGGATTTATTTTCTATAATTTGTTTACAATATTAATTTGATACGAGTCCATGTTCATGAATTCATTTGATATAAATCTGATACATCATTTAGTAGATCAATTTCAATATGAAAATACCTTAATATTGTTTTTTTTCACTTATAAGAACTAATTTATTTGGTGAAACTATTTAACTCTGGGTGAAAACATCAACGTTATTTGGTTAGCTGGAAGTGTCAAATTATATGTTTATTAATGTTATCTTTAAGTTGTGCAAGTATTCTAGTTTTATTATTATTACTGGAACAATTGGATATTAATAAATCAATGAATGATCATAATATAACCTCAATTAATAAAGTAAAGAGAATTATTTATTCCCCACTTCTCAGTATATTCACACGAACGAAACAATAAATAAATCAATTAAGAAAACATTGTCATTTAAATGCGGGATAAACAAATATTAGTATCTCACAGAATAGAGAATTTTAATTATTTTCTAACTAAATCGGTTTTACCGGCAATAAATTTTAAACACCGTCCATATTAGAATTGGGTGGGAGCAAATCAAATCATATAAGTAATTCGTCGCGATGTGAATTAACCACAGTTTGAAATTGGCCTTGAACGCCGAAATAGCTGTCACAGATTCAAAACTAAAATGCTTGCAGTACTTAATAATACCATTACTTAATAATAATAATACTACGAATTAAACATAAAAATAATCAATCATACATTTACATTTGTATCACTAATGTTATTTACCTATTAATTTTTTTTTTCTTTCTTGTACAATAATTTTAAATATGTTTACATCATTCCCTCTTATCTCAGCACCGCTTATGAATATATACCGGTCAGTAGCTAAGTTAGCATCGTGTCTGGGTCTCGCCTAGGCGTCGTGAGTTCGATTCCTCGATTGGCAAAGTCCTCCATCACAACACAAGCAACATTTTACTCTTACTGTGATGGTAATAGGAGATTTTCAGGAGAGTGTCAGGTTATTTGTAACTGGGGAACGTTTGTTTTTAAAAAATAAATAAAAAATCTGTAATTGTCTATGTAAAAATAAATACATTTTATGACCATCGTTAATGTGAGCGCACGTCTCTGCTTTCCACTGGTGCCCTAACATCAAAGAAGACCAAACTCCTCTTATCTTGTGTTAGAAGGTGTGTACTTGTAGATAATTACTGTGAAGGTACGGTGTGCCTTCGCCTGCAAACCCATTTCTTGCTTCTATAACCTGTTGTGTAACTTTCTCTCTCGATATCACCTTAGGGCAGGTTAACTCATCTCAGGCAGACTAATATCGGTACTATATACGAGTACCTTCAAGTTATTATGGCGCAGTCATCTGCATGCCTTGTTCTGAACCTGTGAAAGATTCAGTACCAAACCCAAACAGCTCTCTTCGCCATACGTAAAAAGGGCACACTAATTCAATAAGGTAACGTAGAACAACAGTGTAACACACTATGAACCTTTTCTGTGAGTGTGACGCCCACACGATACAAATTCCACAGACATAATTATGTAAAAGTTTTAAAAAGGGCACAATTTAAAAAAAGGCGAATCCGAACAATACGTTGAACCGTTTTAAGCGAGCGTTTTTTTCTGAACTAAAACGTAAAAGTGGTTTGATAGTCGAATGGTTCATTTTTATTAGGCTTAATGCTAATACCTGAATTATGATATGAATCTTAATTAACAAGGTTAATTAATGCGAATCAATTACATTGTTTGAACAATAGCCTGTATTGTTAGAATTCCGGTATTATTTTTTCAGTAACTGGCCTGTTGGTTGTACTATTGTTTACCTTTTGTGATGCACAAATTCGATTAGGAACAAAACATTCAATATTTTTAAGTATTCTCTTTTGGAATCACTGTTGATTTATTATCTACAGTCTCATTTATCGTTATAAGAACTTTATTTTTATTTTTATGTGATACCATACAAGAGTCCCAGCTGCTCACGTCTGAAGCCAGTGAGAATATGACATTCCCAATTGGGGTATGTTGGAAGACTGAACGTATTGAGTAGGGGAAAGAGATGGGGAAGAGGAAGGTTGAGAAGTACCTGGCTATTCAGATCTGGTCACCAAACATGGCTAAAGCCATTTCAAGCTACGTTTCGATTCTGAATGATGGTCTTTCATCACGGCGATACTGACAGTATCTACCAAACGTGCATTAAATATACTAATTATTATTTTTAATTAATGGATTGTGAAATAACAGAATTAACCGCCCAACCCATACGTCACTAGTCAGTGGTACTACACATACTCTCCATAAAACTCTATATTTTTTACCTGCTTTTTTAATAATAACCCAAAGAACGAGTGGTTAATCAATAAAGTTTACTTGCGCCCGCTGGGATTTGAATCCGCGACCTGCGTATTTATAGGCAATGATCGTAACCACTCAACCACGGAGATCATCACATATAATAAAAAATAAAAATATTCCTTAAGGCTTATTTGTGCACCTAATGCACGTTAAGTAGGTAGGTACTTATTTCCAAGGTGCCAATTATTGCCCCAACCTTTGATCACATTTTTATGAAATTTTTCATCTTAAAATTTATTTAATAATCCGAATAACTGGAACGAAATTACAAAATATTTAATGCATTTTTAGCATGCACAATAATCACAAATTATAATTTAATTTATATAATTTTCTAGTCATCACTTTGAAAGGGTACAACAAGATTGCAAGATGGCATATCTAACTGACAAATGCGTGAAAAATTGTACAAATTAACTCGAACTTTCCAATTCAATTATATGCTTTTTTCAACCGTATTGGCAATGAACATGCTGTATATTCCTTCATTACGAGGTCATTTGAATTTCATTGAGCGCTAGTCAAGTTTATTAAATTCACAATGCAAATAATGATACGGTTTAAAAGATCGAAATGAATATTAATCTATTTGATATGCGTTGGATACAAATGATATAGTTTCCGAAATATGAGAACAGCTCGAAAATTTTGCAGAAGAGACAGAGTGCATTGTAAATGTAAGCTATAAAGTAGAAAATTTTAGTGTTATTATAAAGTAGGAAAATCTCTCGAACGGTGAGCTCTAGCCTTTATCCGTTAGTCAAATTACAAAAAATTTTGTTTTTGTATTTTTTTGTCATTAACAATGTAACAATTTCTTGACACTTCGTAATGAAAACTTTTTGCACAATTTACATTTGTTACTTAATTTTATTACTGTTTACAGTTTTAAGAACGCTAGTTAATGATACGGTTGTGTCAAAACTGGTAGCAAAGTAATAAAATTAAGTAACGAATGTAATGTAGATAAAACTGTTCATAACAAAATACCAAAAATTAGTTTATCGGGACTTTTTGTAGTATATTTTGTAAAATGTCTTGATTAATATAAAAAAAATTAAAATTAGATAAATGCAAATTAACTTCGTGGCATCATATTAAAATGAATAATTAAAAGAAAAAAGTTTTATTTCAACCTCTATTTTAATAAATAAATATCAACGTGCCATATTTATATAGCCATTCGACTGCGATAATACGGGCATGTGCTTAATTTGGTAGTCGACAATATTTTAAAATGATTTTATTCTTAAAAATTAATGAAATAAATTTTTTAAAAATAAACATTTTTCAAAACCAATGGTTTCTTCGTCAGGATAAAATTTATACCAGTGGCGTGCATTGCCCTATGACCAAAAGAAGGCTGTGTAGTTTTGCAATTTCGGGAAAGAATTGTGCATTACATATACCCTTTCAAAATATCGAACCGAAGTAATACGTACGACCACAAATTGATGCACGAGTATAAAATGTATCGAGAGCATCTCCTGTCCCGATCCTATCTTCCTCTTCCTCTCCCCCCTTTCTTTTTATTTTGATTTTTCTAATAAAACATCTGTACTTGACCACTGTTAGCACAAGAAACTTTGTTGTCTTACCTTTTGTAAAACTTCCTTTGTATATAAATTTTTATTAAAAGCTGTTTGTTTCTTACAAATAAATCAATTTTAAAATGGCCATTTTAATATCATCCTCCGCTGATATTATTGTACCCACATTATATCTCGCTCGGATAATTTACCACGCCGTGTGAACAGAGCCTTGTTAGACACCTGTACAAACGCCAATAACGTACCCTGATTTTGTGCATGTAATAACTTATGTTTTACAGATATATAGTCTTTTTTGCTACGGAGAGTATCGGAACGGGTGCCAGAGAAAAAAAATATCGTTATTCCGTTAATTCCCCTTTGGGCCGTTTGCCCACATAAGTTTGTTAATCTTTACCAAAGACATACATAATTTTGAGAGCAATAACTGTTTATAATAACCTATTTACAAGTTCGTTCATAAAATTGTCTCCGTATGATTGTAGACATGAGCAATAACAACAATTAACTCCAGCTCCCGTATTAAGTTTCCCACAGAACGGCCAAGGTTCAAGTACCGCAGAATGTAACATCAACGCCTGGGAACATTGCAAACCTTCCTGATTGCTGTCATTACCGTGTCACTGAATCAAACGTTTCGCAATGTACGTCACTAGTCACTACTCGCTACATCTTGACAACCTCTTTAATAAAACATTGTTACGCCGAGGAATTTGATGAAGAAATTTCGACAAAATGACGGTTCATATTTTAAACGGGTTTTAAATCACAGTGGCGTGCCGTGACTTTTACAATTGTTTTGATATCCGCTCTTTTACAGAACTAAAAATATCCAACTGGTATTATTATAGCCGATATTTGGTCTGTTGATGAGAAAATCTTTCAAGAGGTGGCCTTTTTAGGAAATAGGGTAGATACTTTTGAACTTAAATGAATGAATAATAAGGAAATCCAGTGAAAAATATAATGGCTTTAAAAATATACATCCATATAGATCAGCAAACGCCGATTCTGAATATATAACTTTTCTTATATGTAATAATACGTAGAATTTAAAAGTGAATAAAAAATCGTCTCATCAAAACACCGTGTTATGTTGGTACCATTGCATTTGGAATATTTGACGTCACGTGCGCATTCTGTTTTTGTATTGGTATGGACATTTTTACTTTTCACATTTGTTTTGCATTTTAGTTTAGGCGAAATTTAAATTTAATTAGGGTGACTTTAAACTCTATAACTTGTGTTCAATATAAAAAACTATTATTATTGAAATAAATCAGAGTATTCATGAGCAAACCAATTATTAGCAAATCAATACGAATAATATTAATACTCAATACTATTATTATTCTTTGAGTTAAAATATTTAAAAATTTACATAATTTTATTAGTTTAGTTATGGTTTGCAATGAATAGAATATAAAATTATGTACGGTAAAGATCCCCCTTGTTTTGACATTTGATATTCTAACCTCAAAACTGATCAAAACCAACTGGCCATAGATTTGGAGACATTTGACAGACTTTGAAAATTATATTTACTATGAAAACTCACTTTAGAAAAAATAACGAAGTATACTGGTATTTAATTTTGAACGTCATTTTTGAAAAAAAATAATATTTAAAAATTTGATTGGTATTCCTTATTAAGCATTTATTTTAAAATTCCAATAGGCCAGTGGGTAGGTACTCTTGAAATCAGGTATTTTAAATGTAGAAAAAATCAAATTAATCACGAAACATCGATTAATCATTAAAGATTAATTCAAATCATTTCCTCTAGCAACGAAATTTTGCAAATTTTTACGTCGACCTTCTGCAGTGATTGACATTGTTTTACAGTTGATTCAGTACCTACCTCTAATATAATAACATCGGATACAGGTTCTCAATTAGTTACTGTTTTTATTTTAATCACTGTTATTCAGGAAGGTAAGTGAACAATGTCAGTTTTTATTACAGTAAACACACACACATTTTTGGTAAATGTGGGTTCTTTGACTAATTATATCAACGTTGCATTCGTTAAAATGAAAATAATTATATAAAATGTGTAATTTATAATCACTCATTACAGATCAAGATCTGAATTCAACTAAGCTAGATCATCCGTAGATTGGCTAATTACTCCGTTATGATTGTTATGAATAACCACGATTAAAATACGGCAACCGCATAGGTTAACGAATGCCTTCACGGTCATTTGGCACTAATGACACAAGACTAAAACAAACAATATATATTTCAACTTTAATGTTTTCTTTTAAGTATGGAAAATCGTATCTATATAATTGTATCGACACTTATTACTATAAAAGCTACGTATCTTACGGAAGAAGGTACAAAGGTATAAAAAACGTGAATTTAATAGAATTTAACCATTTATGCGATATATTCCAAAAAAAGAATGTCGATGATTAAAAATATATATATATGCAATTCAAATTTAACTTAGTTTAGTTTTTTGTTTTAGCTTACTTGAACAATTTGAATTTAATAAACCAACGAATGATCCCAATATAATTTTAATTAATAAAGTCAAGAAAATTATTTATTCCCCACTACTCAGTATTTTCACAAGACCTGAACAATATAGAACAAGTAAATAGCTTTCACGTCAATATAAAATAAATTGAAAAAACATTGCTTT